>JAOUZG010001077.1:2395213-2411445 GCA_026289955.1 Argiope argentata | reverse complement strand
TATGTGTGTGTGTGTGTGTGTGTGTGTGTGTGTGTGTGTGTGTGTGTGTGTGTGCGTGTAATATGTGCACAGGAGCCGGTATGGCTTGGTTGGTAGAGCGTTGGACTCTTACTCCTTAGGTTACGGGTTCAAAATTCACCGGCCAAGATATTCCCGGATGTATGGCGGCTGGCGCTCGTTAAATCTGTTCGTGGTCGCAATGTCCTCTATATCGAGAGTAATATCTCTGGGGGTACTGGGTCAGAGGTGATCGTTCTCTGCTTCATACCTAAATTATGATCTGAGATGAGTGAATGAATTTGCATGAATGAAGTCCGCCCCCTTAAAAAGGGTTCAGACGTGTGTGTAACTAAGTCGTACTTATGGCCCTAGATGGCGCTACTGGTAAAACAAAGAGACGCATTTCTTATGCTTGAAATCTGCTGATCGTATCAGCGGAAGTGCCATTAGTCACAACACACACATATATAACGAAAGTAGAAAATTATCAAAGAAATCGAAGAAAAGAAATAAGAAATCCGCCCTGATGGCTTTCTCAAAGGTCACTATTAGGCAGTGTTGTGGCGGTATGCCTGGTAGAAATTCGTCGATAGTAATCTATACGAGAATAATGGATTTAATGCATAGTAATTATAAAAATAAATTTATTATGTTTAACACTTTAAGTAAAAACAGTTAGAAGGTACGTTAGAGAACGTCTACTCCGAATGAGTAGAACAGGTGAAGTGGCCTATTTTTAAAGAGGATGTAGGGGGCGACACTATACATGGAATTGAGAAGTGTCACGTGGTACAAACATCCCGGCCCCCATTGAAATACTTATTTCAACAAATAAAAGAATACAAACTTGAGAATAAAAATATAACAAAACATGTTAAATCAAATGAAATATAGGTAAAAATTACAATAAATGCAAATACACTAATATAGAAATAATACAAGTATGATAATGAATAATTAGCACATTTTTTATACAATAGGTAAAATACAAACATCTCTGATATTTCTTTTAATTATTTTTCTATCAGGAAGTTCAATATTAACAACTCTAATTTTATTATCTTTCCCAGGGAAAATATCTGCAATTCCACCTGTGATCCATTTGGTACCTGGTAGGGTTTCATTTTTAACTAAAACAAGAGTTCCTATTTCCACGTTATTTTTATTAAATTTCCATTTGCTCCTTTGTTGCAAATTATTTAGGTAATCTCTTTTCCAAATTTTCCAAATCTGTTGAGATAATCGAGTGACTCTTTGCCATTTTGATAGTGTATTCTCCTTAAAATCAATATATTGGGGTTCAACAGTGGGGGTAACTGGTCTACCTATTAGAAAGTGGCCAGGAGAAAGAGTCTCAAAATTATCAAATTCAGAAGAAAGAGGGGTTAGAGGGCGTGAATTTAACACAGCCTCTACTTCAGCAAGTAAAGTGATGAATTCTTCAAGGGTTAAATTTGAATTTCCCGCTATGCGCTTTAAATGAAATTTAAATGATTTCACTCCGGATTCCCACAATCCACCAAAATCAGGAGATCTGGGAGGAATGAAATGCCAATTAATTTGTTCATCATTAAAATAGCTATTTAGTGCTTCATCGGGAGATTTAACTATCTCACATAATTTTTCTAATTCCACATTTGCACCAACAAATGTTTCACCGTTATCCGAGAAGATTTTAGAACTCTTACCCCTTCTACCAAAGAATCTTTTTAAACAGGCAATGAATGCTTGGGAAGTAAGATCAGACACGAATTCCAAATGGATCGCTTTCGTAACCATACAAACAAATATACAAACATAAATCTTATTCAATACACCCTTTCTTTGATTCTTGTATTTTATCAAAAATGGACCGCAGAAATCTACACCACAGTTATTAAAAGGAAAAGTGGGAGTTACCCTTTCTTTGGGCAAATCACCCATCAATTGATTTGACATCACAGGTTTATCTCTAAAACAAATTACACAATTATGTACAATTTGACGTGTAAGATTTCTACCATTAAGAGGCCAATATTTACGACGAACATGATATAGCAAATTATTAGAACCAATATGAAAATATTTATTATGATAATACCTTATGATCATTAAAGTTATAACACTTTTACTAGGTAACACTATAGGATATTTTTCATTAAAAGACAAAGATGAATTTTGTAATCTACCTCCAACACGAATAATATTATTTTCATCAATGAAACAATTTAAAGAAGCAAGTTTGCTATTAGAAGGTACAGGTTCACTTTTTAATAAATTTTTAAATTCAACAGGAAAATCTATTTATTGAACAGTATTTAATAACCATATCTCTGCTCTAGTAAGTTCCTGGCGAGTTAAAGGCCCAGTGATGCGTCTGTCACTTGGTAACTTGGCATTTTTGATGAACCTGAAAATATAACTAATAATACGAATAAGTTTACAAAAGTTATTAGTTACAGAAACAATGCTATGAAATAAATCAATTTCAGATGAGAGCAGTAGAGTTTTTGTCACAGAAGTCTTAAATTCTCTTTGAATGTCATCAGTACAGTTTTGAGGAAGTTCAGCATGTACAAGACTTGAAATATCAGGACCTTTCCACCACAATTCACTCTTAACCAAGTCTGGGGCATTCAGACCTCTGGAAAGGAGGTCGGCAGGGTTATTTTCAGACGATATATGCTGCCATGAAAAGGTTTTAGTTATTTCTTGTATTTTTGCCACTCTATTAGCGACAAATGTCTTGAGAAGATGCAGTGAAGTCCTAATCCAACTTAAAGAAATTGTGGAATCAGAATACAAAGTTATTTCTTGTAGATCAATTTTAAGTGCAGCCACAACTTTGTTCACTAATTTTGCTAGCAGGAGGCAAGCCGAAAGCTCCAACCGGGGAATGGATAGAGTCTTGATCGGTGCTACTCTTGATTTACTACAAAGAAGGTGACAGTTTTTGTTACGATTCGTGGATTGAACAGAAACGTAAACGACAGCTGCAAATCCCTTTTCAGATGCATCGGCGAATCCAAGAAGTGCGATTCTTTCAGGATTCTCTAATAGGACAAATCTTGGTATCCTGAGCTTTTCTAAATCCGGTAAGGATTGGATAAAGGAAATCCATTCATTGGAAACTGCTACCGGTAGTTTCTCATGCCAATTTAATTTAAGTAGCCATAATTTTTGCATGAAGAATTTGGCTTTACTTATTACAGGTCCTAAAAGACCAAGAGGATCAAATAGGCGGGCGATCTGAGAAAGAACATCTCTCTTCGTGAAGATCGAATTGGTTGGAAAAGAAACTTTGAAACAAAAGGTGTCTGAAGAACTATTCCATATAACACCCAAAGTTTTTACAGTCTCTTCAGTTAACTGATCAAAATTTAAGTCAGGAGACTCACTGGTTGCATGTGAGAAACACCATTTGTGCAAGCTCATTCCTGCACTTTTAAAGAGAACAATAAGTTCAGTTTTTAACAGTTCAAGTTCATGGAGACTGGAGCATCCAGTTAAGATATCATCCAAGTAAACGTCTTGAAGAACAACTTTAGCTGCAACAGGAAAATTATCTTTTTCATCCATTGCAAGTTGCTTTAGAACTCGCGTAGACAGGTAACATGCGGGTGTTGTTCCATAAGTGATTGTTTTCAACCTATAAATTTGAACTGGTTCAGTTGGACCCTTTTTCCAGAGTATTTTCTGAAAATGTCTCTGTTGGGGATTTATTTCAATTTGCCTAAACATGTGGCATATGTCACAACTAAAGAAATAACGATGTTTACGCGCACGAAGCATTATAGAAAATAAATCTTCTTGAATTGTACCTCCTTTACACAGAACATCATTAAGTGAGATATTTAGATCAGTTTTTTGTGAGCCATTGAAAACTACTCTTAATGGACGAGCACGATTGCCAGATCTAAGTACGCCGTGGTGTGGAAGAAAGAATCCATTATCAGATTTTATTGCATCTAATTCCAAAAATGACAGGAGTTTTTCTAAACTAGGAACTTCAGTCGTTGTCAGACTTAACTGGAATAATCTTTGAGATTCCTTATCAATTTTATTATTTAACACATGTAATATTATAGCATCAGATAAAGGGTTAGAATCAAATTTTAGATTTTTTAAAGATCGCATGTGATTTCTAACAGTATCAATTAATGATCTAATTTGAGTTGGATTTTCATTATGCAATTTATTAATAGAAAGAATTTTGGCTATGTGAATATCAACTAAAGCTCTTTTATTTTGATATCTATTTTCTAAGGCATTCAATAGGGAATCAAAAGTATCTTGATCACTCTGAATTAACGCTGCCTCGTGTTTTAAAGAACTTTTCAGGTATATGAGTTTTTGAGTCTCATCTAATGATGGGTTGTTTCCAATAACACTCATAAATTGAGATTTAAAGAGCTCAAATTCTTGGAATTTTCCACTAAATACCGGTAAAGGTATGTCAGGAATTTTAATATTTGGTTTCGGAATAGTGACAACAGTTTTGCTTTCGTTTTCATATTTGGAAAGAAATATAAGAAGGCCTACCTTCACTTCTTGAGCAACTTCTTCCAATTCAATAGTAAGCTCTAATGCATCTTTCAAATCCACTTCTTCAGGTAGAGCACATAATTCGTCCTTTATTTGATCAAGTCCTCGAATAATATCGTTGACTGATGCTAGCTTAGCGCTTAGTTGTATATTATCCTTTTTAGTGTCATCGGAAGGTTCGAATTCCTTGATGAAAGCTTCAATCTTATTGATTTTAGCTTTAAATGTGCCTCTTTGACGATTTAAAGTAGTAAGCGACATTTTATAACGCTATCTCTCCGGCTCGACGGACCAATTTTTATGTTGTGGCGGTATGCCTGGTAGAAATTCGTCGATAGTAATCTATACGAGAATAATGGACTTAATGCATAGTAATTATAAAAATAAATTTATTATGTTTAACACTTTAAGTAAAAACAGTTAGAAGGTACGTTAGAGAACGTCTACTCCGAATGAGTAGAACAGGTGAAGTGGCCTATTTTTAAAGAGGATGTAGGGGGCGACACTATACATGGAATCGAGAAATGTCACGTGGTACAAACAGGCAGGAATTCCAAAAAAGGGAAAACAATTTTCCAGTAAAGGGTTTGACTATTCTCTGAATATAAACCCATTTGTGACCCAAAAAATTCCGGACATGAGGGCCAAAAAGAAGCACCATATTTTATAAATGAAAATTACAGAAACTAATAAAATCACACAATAATAAACTATTGAAGAAAAAACAATCAATTATTAAAAATAAAAAGAGAAACAAAAATCAAAGAACATACCAGTAGCCGTTAAAATTATTATAAAAAACAGAATCTTTAATCGTACATTCCTTTTTAAAAGTTGTTTATTCAATATAGAATTTTATTTCTATCTATTTGATTAGTATTATATGTCAACAATTTAGAAGAGAGTCAGTTTTTCTTTTATTAAATTTTCACCCATTGACACGCATGAACTAATTTAGCTTTTTAATTTAGTAAGTTTCAATTTTATATATTAATCTTTCAACTAATCGAAAATTAATCAACATTTTAAAACAAAAAATTATACGATTCCATCATAATAGATGTCATTTGTACTATAAAAGAAGAATGTTAAATTACATTCAGGTATTCAGCTACATTATTATAACCTTGTTTAATAAATGCATTGTTGTTTAAATCTTGAAAGTTTGACATTCACATTGAAATTAAATATACTAAAATATGAAAAATGTTCGCTCTAACAAATAAAAGTAAGGAAATAAACGTATGAAAATACAACTATCATCATTCTCCCCTTTCCCCTGCCGAGATCAGATTGATAAACATCTGATTCTATTTTCTGTCGGATTATTTTACAAAAAGTAAACACCCTTTTTTATTGATCTAAGATTTTTGACAGTTTTCCGAGAAAAAGTTATTTATTTCCAAAAGGGAACGACATTTTATCAAATAGGAAGAAAATATTCACAAAAAAAATTCTTAAAAAAATTAAAGTAACGAGATTCACATTTGTCATTCTTTTTAAAGCATTTCTTCCATTTCAGAATGCATCATATCTTTTTTCGTAAAATGATATTGATTTCAAACTTTACAAAATAATAATAAAAAAAAACTTTTGAAAAAGAACTTTCGGAGAACACTGTGAAAGTTTGTTCTGATGAGTCACACTTTTCTCACAAAAGAAAAACCGAGAATTTCTTTTTATAAACAATGAAAATTGGCAACAAGCATTGAGTATGCAGACGAAGAAAGATATTACTTCATTACTTCCGATTCTGACTGTGTTACACCAGTCGCATTTCCTTTTAAAATTTTAAAAGAAGTAGTCAACAGTACATAAAAAAATAAAAGAAAATGGAACATCGCTATATTACGGTGAATGTCTTCTTCTGCGATTGAACTCTGCAAAAGAAAAATACTCAGATATTTTGTCTTGTTTAATAGAAGAAATGATACAGTCAGCTGAAAATGAATTGGAATACGAGATAAAATGACATAAAACTCTTCAAAGCGAGAAATAAAAATCAATCTTATTTAAGGAGAGAAAAAAAATTTAAAACATGTTACTTCATATAATTCATAAAAATGTTTTTAAAAATATAAACACGTTCAAATTTATTTAAAAAAATAAACACGTCAAAAATCAGCTCGCTCGAATGGTAAAGAATGTTCTAGAATCATCTCCATTTTAGAGAATTAAGATCAATTTTGTATTAAAATTCAGTCTTGGGATGAAATGCGCTTGTCGGGAATCGAACCAATGACCATTGTATTAGAAGGCCATTGCTCTACCAATCGAGCCAAGGCGAATTACGGCAGCCTTTCTTTTTGAGGCAATATTAATGTTCAAGTAAAACATTTGGTTAAACTGCTCTTCCATTTAACTAAAGTAAAACTTTCATAAAATTAAAAGAAAAACATACGCCGGATTATTTGCTTCATAGGAATGAATAAATAGTGGTTCCATGGCTAATTTTATCATGGTGCACATGAATCAGAATAGAAACAGTTGTACAAAACATAATTAAAATCCTTCAAGAGATTCTAAGACTCTTGAAGGACAAATATGTAGGACAATATGTCAGACAAATATGTAGCTCAAAACAGTATACATATTTCAAAACAGTAGCTCAAAACAGTATTAAATACAAATGAACTTCTGGGTTTGGAAGTTGTTTGAACAAACACAAGTTGTAGTTATATAAAATAGATATGACTTGGAATAGTAAATTTGCGAAAATATAATTTTTAAGGATTATTCAGTGTAGTTAATTTTAGTTTTATTAACGTCCCGTTTTTTAAAACAGCACTAGGTTATTTGGGGTTGAATTTCATAATTTAGAGCCACGGTGATGATGAAGAGGGCGAACTTTAGTTCATTTCCTTTTTCCATCTAGCCACACTGCATCAGAGGGAAGACAGTTAACCTCGACGATTTTACGCGAATCGGATCGCAAACATGAAACAATCAAATCAAGATCTCATCAGCATGCCATCAATCGATGGATTCTCCTAGATTTGAGTCGTAATTCCATTTTTCACCTATATTATGTCAATACGCGTCCTTTTTACAACAATTTCATAAGTTTACTGTTAAGTTAAAAAACCACATATTTCCTGAGAATAAAATTTACCTCGGTGTTCTTTTAAATGCAATGTTTTATCTTAACACTAAAGAAGTTCAATATTTTCGGAAAGCCTTTTGTAACCGCTTGAACATTTTCAAGGTTTGTTTAGAGTAAACAAACAGCGTCTGAATCCCTGTTGTTTCTGAGAGGAAATCCCCCCAATTTTCCTGGTCGCTCTTTAAGAAGCGGCCAACCGTGTTATTCATTCCGAAGGCTTGATCCATCTCTTCCTTAATCTGAGGAATTCCCTCGCCCAGGAAAGAAGAATGCTTTTCCATTAAAGCTTGTCTCTCTGCCAAAAGGGGGCGCTGTCTAGTGCTTTATAGACGACACAAGGGATTCAGTGACTCTGGTTTGTTGTGGTTATTTGTTTTTTTTTCCTTCTTGTACGTTAGCCTTTTATCTCATGTCTTTCTATTGACCGAGAACCAATAGAATTTTGTTAATGAAACTTTTTTTATTTATTTAGAAATATTCATATTGAAAAATACCAAAGTTTACATTTAAGTACCATTATTATGATTATTTTCATATTCTCGTCTACTAAAATACTATGTAATTTAATTTTTTAATATTGGAATGTTGTAGTTGCTTCTCATGTCACTTGTCACGGACAAGCTAGATGAGGTAATCAGCCGTTTTAAGTCGAAGACGCGTTTCTTGTTTTTAGCAGTGCTAATTAGGGCCAAGAGTATGTCTTAGGTACTCACGCGTCACATTCACTTTCACAGTCCCTCTTCTACAGTGTGCCACATTCAAACACCTCACAGATAGAACAGATGAAAAACAACAACTCCAGAACCTGGACTCGACCCCCGGGAAGCCCAGATCACGGGGAAGTTGCGCTACCCCAGTGCCAGGATACCAGCAAATGTAGGTATGCTTACTATCTGGATCTTTCTTTTTGCTGTGAAATGATTTAAACTAAATATCCGAAAGTGAAAACTACTTATATTTCTTGCCAATTTGTTTTAAATTTTGTCATCATTTCTTTTGTGATTATTTAAATTACTAATATAAAAATAAATATATACTAATATAAAAATATATATCGTAGAAGTATTTCTAGTTCTTTCACACTATTAGGACATTAACAGAAATACACTTTTTTGTTCAATTTTTCTACCTATCATTATTATTTGATAATTCTGCAATAATCAGTTTCTTGCATGATCCAATCTATTTTTTGATAAATCATGTAACTGATGTCACCTTAGGATAGCAATAATATAAATATAAACAGCCTTTACATGTGAATATAGGCTAACACATGAGAATTCATTAAAGGATGTCTAATCGTATCCACCTTGCATGTATATAGATTACTTTTTCCAATATTGTTTTATATTTTTCTCAAAAATACTTGCAATACTTATTCCAAGTATTTTTTTTATATTTTTCTTATTTATACTTATAATAAAGTTCAATGTGTGGATGTGTCGATCAGTATTCATATCTAAAGAAAGCTTGATTACAGTAGAAAAAGTTTTTTATATAAATATATTAATAGCATCTCAATCTTTTCCACTTAAAGTTGAAATTTTATAGGAGTTGACAGAAAGTAATGGAGTTACATAGAACATATGGTTTAAAAAATTATAACATTATGACTAAATTAAACAACTATCAAAATTTGAGGCTTAAATTTTTTTGATGAAGAACCTATTAAAAGACCATTTACATGAAATAATCAATAGAATTTAATATAATTTTAAAGAGAATTGAGACTAGGGAAAAGCATGGTCGCCAAAATTGGCTAGTTTATAAATAAAATGTACACTTGTCGCATGATTGTAAAAGTTTTAAATACTTCAGGTTCAGTTCCCTTTCAAAAAATTAATAGTATCTCAAATAGATGGTTTTTTTTTTTACTTCTTGTGTTTATCGACCCTTCAAAAGTAAAATCTGATCCATGTAGAAAGAGTATGAGTAATCTGTAAGGCATCTCCTATACATTAGCTTTGCAGTTTACAAAAATCTGATCCTCGCCGAACAGGATATCGTCGCCAAGAGCTGATTTAAATAGGCGACGAATAAGTTTCACCTCCTAAGCCCCTGTTTACCTGACAGAACGGATTTGGCGCGGTCTTGCTCAATTATAGGTAATTGGCGAAAGTTGGCAGAGGACCGCGACGAATTGTGTTATTGGAATGCTCATTCCTGATGTACTAAATTGGCAGCTTTAACAGCACTCTGCTTATTAATTCCAGCTGGATTGTTGTTGTAAATATGGAGAAATGGTAAAGGTTTTTCGATCCTGTATCTAATGCATATATTCTAAATATTCTGGAATTCCTGAGATTTAATTTCAGAATCTGATGCAAGTCTGATATATGCATTAAATATGGAAGAAATTTAAGCTTCATTTTGAAAACTAAATTTTTCTAATGATAACCAGAAGCTAAATATTTGTTGTCATATTTGGCGTGCTACAATTATTTGATTAAAATATTTATCAACATTTTCAAGGTTGAGTCACTTTCAAATTCAATTGATTCATTTGGCTTCTTAATTAAATGGATAAACTTAATTCCAATGGATGAAAAATTGCTTAGGATTACCAAATTAATACTAATTAACAAGTTTTGTGACATACTTAAAAAAGAAGTTAATATGTTATGTTCTGAATTCATCTTTTTTTTATTTATTCTTCTTTCGTCTTAAATTGTCTTTCTTAATTTATCTGAAAATGCCTTTTTGCAAATTTTTGATTCAGATTTACTAACAAGGCAAAAGTGAAACTCGATTTTATATTAAAGAAATTGCCAAAAATTCAATAACTATAAATATGTTTTTAAAAATTCTTGCAGGAATGAGCTAAAAAATAAAACTTTTGCGATATAATTTTTTACTAAATTTTAATTTATTATTAAATATTGTAGATATTATGAACAATTCAGGTTATACAACTATTTTAAAGAATAAACATGGGTTTTATCATTCTTTTAGATGCTGGCAAAGGCATGAAAATATTCAAATAAAGCATTTTAATCTATTATACAACAGAGCCTAAGATTTCAAAAAAAATTTCACCTGGAAATGAGAGAAATATTAATTACAATAATCCATCCTGGAAAATATGAAACAATTCTACTTAAGTTAAATTTTAATAAACGAAACCCATTGGTTACATTTGAATTTAATCAAAATTAAAATATGAAAATAAGAAAATATAAAACATGGAAAAGAATATCGATGGAATTTTAAACGGAGCTTAATACTGTGTGTGGAATTGAGTTGTAGCATAAAGTACAATTGCTGTATTAAACAAGACCTACTCAGGAGCTAAGCACATTGAATTTCTTGATAAATCTTAATAAATCAAATCATCTTATAATATTTTTAAAGTATACGTAGAATATTATGTAAAAAAGTAACAGATCCAACGAAATAAAAAGTTTTAAATAGTAGAAACCTATTTAAGTCTTATTGTGAGAGATAATAATTTAAATAAGATTATTTTACATTGTTTTAGGACAGGAACTTACAGAAATATCAATAGAGAACACTTACTGCAGTTCTTTTTTTCGAAAGTTTTTTCCTTGTCACAAACTATTTTACTGTCCTCAATCGTATTTCAATTGGCATTCATTTTAAATGTACTTATTGAGACCATTACTTATTCCCGAAAAAGTAGAATTTCTAGAGGATATATCTTAACCCATCACAAATTGCGATCAAACCGGAGATTGCTAGAGGATATATCTTAACCCATTACAAATTACCATCAAAGCAAGGATTGCTAGAGGATATATCTTAACCCATTACAAATTACCATCAAAGCAAGGATTGCTAAAGAAAATATCTTAGCTCATCACTAATTTCCAGCAAAGCAGAGATTGCTAAAGGATATATATTATCCCATTACCAATTTCCATCAAAAAGAGATTGTTATAGGATATATCTTACCTTATTGATAAATGATACATATTAACCCATTACCAATTTTCAGCAAAACAGATATGTATTATATGTACATGTAAGCTGAGTGTATATGTATGTATATGTAAGCTGAGTATATCTTAACTCGTTACAAACTTTCATCAAAAAAGAGATAGTTAAATTATATATCTGAACCCATTACCAATTTCCAACAAAGCAGAGATTGCTAGAGGATATATCTTAGCCCATTACCAATTTCCATGAAATCAGATTGCTAGAGGATATAAATTAGCACATAACCGATTTTCATACAATCGGAGATTGCTAAAGGATATAACTTAACTCATTACCTATTTACAGCAAAGCAGAGACTGCTAGATGCAATTTCTTCCCCAATTATCTGACTTATTTTATACAGTTCCTCGGTTAAGGCATTTATTATGAGGTTTGCCAAAAATATTCCAGAAATTATTATTTTATTAGGAATATCAGTAACAAGGATATTATTTGAGGATATAATATGAATATCAGTAACAAGGATATTACTCGAAGATAAATGAATATCAGTAACAAGGATATTATTCGAAGATATAACAAGAATATCAGTAACAAGGATATTATTTGAGGATATAATATGAATATCAGTAGCAAGGATAATATTGCTAGATGATATATTTGTTTCTGAATTACATTTTTTACTGTGGTTTTTGATGTTATAAAATCATACGAACAAAAAGTAGTTTCATATGTAGGACATATTTCATAATTAATCAGGTAATATTTCCCAATCATTGCCATTGTTACAAATTTTGAAGGTATCAGTTAGATGTAATAGTAGACAGTACTTATTGAGTAAAAGAAAAATTTACGAGGAAATTTACGAGTGGAGTTGCCATTAAATAGTTACTTAAATAATTTTAAAATATAAAACGCAGGAGATTCTCTTCTGAAACAAAATCATTTGGTTCTTTGAGAAAAGGGTATTCTTCAGAAAATAAGGAAAAAATTAGTAAAGAAGTAACTACGGTTCATGCTAGCCAGATATATTATGTATAATAAAAATTGAATATGCTTTTTAAATGCGATTCCTACATGATATAATCATGAAAATTATTAAATACTATATATATATATATATATGCTAAATAAGTTCTCATGTATATATATATGAGAAGTCTAAGTCGATATGACAAAATTTTCTTTCTAAGAATTACACCAGTTAACCAAGGTATTTTTCAAAACAGTAATATTTAGATTTTTCTCAAAATTTGTATAGAAATTATTATTTCATGTAACGCAAGAATTTATTTGTCTTTTTTCAGATCTCTGAAGGTTAATTTTTATGAAACAAACGAAGGTTTGATTTTTGCTTGAAATAAGATTGCAATCACAAGAAATTTGGATTTTCGCCAGATTAAATAATAAAATGTATTTGAAAATTTTAACTCTTGCTACATATTTTTAAGATTTTAAGAATTTGATATAAATATTATTTTGTTTATCAGGTAAATATTAACATCCATTTTTCAAGCAAATAAATAACCCACCGTTGAGAAATTTTTACTTTCTCTTATTCTCAGGAGCAAAGAAACCAGGGAATAATCTTTCAGACACATTTTGATTGTGGATTCGCCAGCATTAATGAATTTTTAATCAATTTCGGGTTTTCCAGAGGGAGCACATTTACCGTCCGATGTGGGTTTTCTGTTATTTCTCAGAATCCATCTCTAATGCTCTCATCTATGAAGACTATTTTTCTTGCGGTTCGAAATTAAAGATTCTGCAGGAAAGAATTTTGGTTCGAGGTTTCAGGAATTAAAAGCGTGGAAATTGGAGTTATAGAAGTGAAATGAAAAATAAATTCTGATCGGGATTAAAAATATTTTCTGTAGGATATTCATATGTCAACCTAGCATAAAGGCGTTATTTTTATGTCCCAAGTTTAGAACACTGCCATTTTGTATTTTTTCAATAGAATTAAATTTTTTGTTAACTTTGTACATAAGATAAAGTTTTTATCAATATGTTTATCAATTTTATCAAATTTTATTCCTTTTACAAATTTTATATTTTATAACATTATGTCAAATTTTATTCTTTTTACAAATTTTATAAATTTTTTTTTTACAATTTTTATATTTTATGACATTATGTCAAATTTTATACTTTTAATGCGTTTTTAAAATTCAAAACTTTTTTTTAATTTTTAACTCAGAAAACATTTTATGTATCTTCAAATCAATCAACTTATACTTCAAGAACAATAGTGTGTTGTATAAAAGATCTTTCAAATAAAAAAAAGTTAATATTCAGAATTACGTATTTCAGTTTTATTCACTGAAGTTTTATTTATTTAAATACTTGTTTACCATGAAGTTTTTACTAAATATGTCTAATAGGACTGGAGACTATAAAAAACTTTCAACTTAGATATTGGTTATTGAACAAAAATGAGAATGAACACCTTGTATAATATGCAATTTTGAAATATATTTTTTTCTCTCTCTTTAGGCCAAGTGCTTCCGAAATTATCAATATCTTATGCATTTGGAATCCGTGGAGCTAGATTGAAATTAATCTTTGACATTAGTTTTCTTACGTCTATATTGCATACGGAAACTATATTTTGTATATAAATTATTTACTTTTGGGTTACCAAGAGCTTACTTTGTATATAGTTGTTTTATAATTTTTCTTTTTAACAGCATTTTCTTAGTAACGTCGTTTACATTTTTATGTCCCTCTAATAACTGTTGAAATGTTTGGTAATTACTATACTTAAGGACAAGGTGACAATTTTTGAGAATCTAAATTCGTATATTTTTCCAATCTGGTTCTTTGAATTAAGTTTTATGAAAATCAAGTTGATTAACCTGCACTTCCGTGCTCAGTGGGGGTTGCTTTGCGGTGGTTCATCGTTATATCCGAATGGCTTCGGCCGGGACGGAGTATACCTATGCCATACATTTTTTTTCTACAGTATCAGAGACTACGATTTTCTTGCAGATAAAATTTAATTAAATTAGTCTATTAAATAAATTCTGAAAAAATTGAGTTATATTTTCTCAATCAAAAGGGAAAAAATCATTTATTAGTATAAATGTAGAAAATTTTTAGAGGTTTACTAAGAACTCCATCGCTTCTGATACTGAGAGAAACAACAATCTGAAAATAAAACAAAAGAGATCAGGATAAATAATCCGTTATATTTTTGTGCTAACCAAAAAGATTCTTATTTATACAATGCCTATAAATCAATATTGTCCGGTATTTTTAAATTTGCAGCAAAGAAAGATTGGATTTTTTAAGTTAATGAAATAAGCTGTAGAGAAAAAAAATAACAAATTCAAAATAAAACAGAAAAAAAAATGGCAATATTTTTCTGTTTACTATATTCAAATAAAAAAAAGAAAATCAAATAATACTTGAAACTCTTAAGTGTGAAAAAACTCTTTAAGTTTTGTCATGATATAAGCCTCCAATAATTGCTCACAAAAACAAATATTTGCCAGTAATCTGAAGTGGCCATTTATCAAAGCCGAACATCTGCGAAGCTCTTAAAGAAGGTAATCCTACATCAAAAAATTGTTCTAATTCCGGAAAATGGAAAGAGAATTCCTGGCAGGAGGATGCGAAGACAACTGTTTTCACAGAAGTGCTCACTTTTCCGCAGGAAATGATCAATTAATGTTCTTTCGGAAATATTGTGAGGATTTACTGGAGGTTGGAGAAATGATCTTTTTTTAGGTTTTCTTTTCCAGGTTGCATTTGTAAAAATGTATCATTTATTTGGCAAGATATAAAACGTTCGATCACCCAAAAATGGTCGTGAAATGGCTCAAAATGTCGAGAGTTTGTTAAGTAGATAATAATTATCTTCTTTAAGACGTCAAAAAATCTAATTCGCAAATGAAAAACCATCGTCTTTTAAACCTGTACTTAAGTGTAAACTTTCCACTTTAGACAAATTTCAGAATCTACTTTACATCTTAGCTCTGTATTTCCTAACAATAATAATGTGTGTGTGTGTGCATACGTAGACGATTAAATGTGTGCGCATGTGTGGATGTTTAAAGGTGTGTTGGCTCGTGTATCAATATGTAGATGTTTAACTGTGTTCATTTGTCTGTATGTGCATAAGTAGATGTTTAAATGAAATCATTTGTTTGTATATGCACATGTAAATGTTTAAATGTGTTTATTTGTTCGTGTATGCATGTGTAGATGTTAAAATGCGTTTGCTTGTTTGTTTGTGAGCGCATGCGTAAAAGTGTAAGTGTTGGTATTGTTCGCGTGGGCATATGTAGATATTTAAATGTGTGTGTTTCCTTGTTCGCTTGTATGTGCATGTGCAGATGTTTAAATATGTTCGTTTCTTTGTATGTATGGGCCTGCGTAGATGTTTAAATGCATTTGCTTGTATGTGCATGTGTTTAATGTGTTTAAATGTAAAGGTTTGCTTGTGCCTTTGTAGATGTATAAATTTGTGTGTTTCCGTGTTTCTTTATGTGTGTGTCTGTGTTGATGCTTTAAAGGACAGTCCTTTCACCTTGACTTTCCACACTTAGTACATTTAAATTTTTAAAAGTAACAATATGCACCAAAAATCGATTTTTTTAAAAAAAATTGTTCGAATTTATTTAATAAAAAATTAATAGAAATTATGACTTTTCCCCGAAAATATTTCAGTACAAAAATTATTTTTACTTCAACTGAAATT
>JAOUZG010001077.1:2368672-2385213 GCA_026289955.1 Argiope argentata | reverse complement strand
ATAATTTCTAAAATACTAACTAATTTGCGCTTTTAGAAAATTCTCCTTTTCTATCTACTGATGCGTACTTATTTTTTTTTTAAATTTATACTTTTTGACAAATAACACCTTGTTTGCGAATGGTCAATGGACAATTTTAACTGATCATAAAAATGACTTGATAATTGGTAGATCTTTTTTTACATCAAATTTCCATACATAAAAAGAAAAAAAAAACTTTTGATAATATTATTTGACATGGATGAATATTCAAAAGTTTTTTTTAGTTTCATTGCACAAATGAACTTTTCTTCAGATTATTAGAAGAAAAATATGTTTGCAAATTAATTTAAAAAAACAGTTTAATTATCGTTGAATGGGATTAAAACAATTTTTTCTATTTTGTTAGCATAAAATTAGCTGACTAACAGTCAACACGATTTATTTCAGTTTTTTTATTCTTAAATAATTGTGAATGAAATTTGAGTAATGTGAATAAATTCTAACGGAAAAAAATATTTTTTAATTTGACAACAGAACAAAAACTGTTAATTATAAAATCGTCAGGTGTTCAACACTCGAAATAAAAATCAATGATTTTTTGTAAATAATGAACAGTTATTAAATCTTTTGGCATCTTATAAATTTATTTTTCGCCAAACGATTTCTGCGACACATAATTGTATTTGCCTTCAGTAAGAATATTAAAAACTAACGGTTAAATAATCTTCTTACTATATGAAACAATAATTAAAAAATTTTTTTTTAATATTTGCAGTGCAATCTTTAGTGAACAGATTCCTTGTGCTTCATTATATTTGTAAACAATATATTATGAAAACATATTAATTTAAAGCGCAATAATTATTTATGAATATAACTTTTAATTTATATATAGAGAGAAAGATTTAACAAAACACTTCGATTTCTTACTTTACTTTTCGATATTAGAGAGATTAAAATATTTTTGGAGAAAATATTGAAAGCGAGAAATAAAAAGATAATTATTTATTTTTTTATAAATTGCATAATATTTTATCATGGTGATTAAGATTGTAGTAAACATCTTAATCATTAAGAATTAAATCTTTACAACACAGTAGTTGACAGGAAAACAGATTAAGAAATTCTAAATGAATTTTTCTGTTGAACATTTCAGAGCTTTTACGTTAAATATTTAGGCTTCATATTATTTTTAGTGAGCACAAAGTATTCTATAAAAGGGCGAAAAAAAGTATTTTCTAATATGATGCTATTTTATGTTAAATTGCCGCTGGACAAAATTTTAAAAAATTAGTTAAAAGGCTTTATAGATATAAGATTCCAGGCATAATTGGAATATCAGAGCAAAAAAGAATATATATAATTTATTTCTTCAAATATGCCTACTTTTCTTCATTTTACCTACCATTTATTGGATTCCAAACGAATAATTCTGATTTTAATTAATCGTTTTATTTTTTATTTGAGTTGAAAAAATAGAACTCTATACTTATAAAATTTACTATAAAATGAATAACAACTCAAAACTTAATCCAAATTCATCTATCCAAAATACAATCCATTAGTTTTTTCAACAAATCAAAATTTAATTCAAAACAATTGATTGTACAGGATTTTATTTTTTGCTATTATATTCTATAAATTTAAACACTCATAAATCAGAATTTCATCATTATGAAATCTCATCCTTTTTAGACTAATCCCCATCATTATAATTAATAGATATAAGAAGATTCTAATATGATGCTATTTTATGTTAAATTGCCACTGGACAAAATTTTAAAAAAGTAATTAAAAGGCTTTATAGATATAAGAAGATTCCAGACATAACTGGAATATCAGATGAAAAAAAGTCTATATAATTTAATTCTTAGAATATGCCTACTTTTCTTCTTTTTACCTGCCATTTATTTGATTTATTCATACCATGTATTCATCTTGATTTTAATTAATCTTTTTATTTTTTATTTCACAAAATAGAGCTCTATAATTATAAAATTTATTATAAAATGAATAAATCATCTTTTTTTCAATAACTTAAAATTTAATCCAAAATTTTTTAATTGCACAGGATTTTATTTTATTTCAATCAAATTCTTTAAGTTTAAGCTTTCAAGAATCGGCGTTTCATCATGATGAGATCTTATCATTTTTAGACTAATCCACATAATTACAGTTAAGAGGTAACAATTTTTTTAAAAAATGTCAAGCTATTTTAAATTACTAATATTTTATTTATTTGCTTTGATTTTTTAAAATAAATGTTAAATATTAATTCTAAATTGTAAGCCTAAATAATGAAATTTTTCCATTCAATTTTAAATAAAATAAAGTCAATAAATAAACAACAATAAATAACAATTACACAACCTGTAAAAACAAAACATCACTGAATGTATAAGTTAGAGCATTGAAAATACAACTGAATTTCATTAAAAAGCAAAATTTATTTTCATAATCACGATAACAGTGTTGTAGATAAACATAAAATAATGTCAGCTGCCTTTTTCCCTGTTTACTTTTATGTTTCAGAAATACAAAATGAATGTTACGAGCAATTTCTGCATGGTTTATATGTTTTCCTTCATTTTAAAGAAAAAGATACTCCCATTTGCATTTTAATAATGCATTTTGCATTTGTATTTCCATTTGCATTTTAATAACTATAAATCCAAAGAAAATGATTTGTTGTTTGAGTGTATTCGAATTTTACATAAGCTAAATACCAGGAGACCGAATAAACAAAAATAAAAGGGTATGAAAAATTATTTTCAGATGTTTTATTTTATTTTTCTACATTCTAAAGTTAATTTTAAACCCATATAAATGGAAAACAAATGAATACAAAGGCAATTTATTGACTCTATATTACACATTACACAAACAATGTCATAAATAAAAACTAATTTTAATAAATGTTTATAAAATTTCTTCCATGATATTTATCTTAGTGGAGATTATCAACGCATATAATTCATCCAAAGAACTAACAAAAAGGCTTTATAAATTGATTTACTTTCAAATCTTTAAAAATTATTTTACTTTTATTTGATTTATACTATTTATTTAAATTCATTCTTTATATTTTACTGCTTTCTATTCAAAATAAACCATTCAGATTCGACGTATTTAATAAATAAGAATTCTTTCAGAAAAATATTTTGAGGAAAAAGAAAAGAAACTCTGCAAATGCATGAAGGATTAAAAGATGTGTTATCGTTTGTAAGATTGGCATCTCAAGTTTAAATTAGTAAATTTTAAATACAAGCCAGAACCAATTAAATTTTAAATACAATATATATTTATATATAATTCTGTGTTATCGAGACAATTTGTCTGACAATGACTGCCAAAATCAGAAGTCTTTATAAAAAACAGTCATATTAATTTTAAGTAAGGATATCTATTCATGCAAAGTCGCAGACATGAGAAAAATATGCACTTTAAGTATGTATTTGAACGTTTAAATTATAAAACAATTTGCAGGAATTTGTCGTTTAATCTTTCAATTATATAATATCGATGGTTTCGCCTTTATCGTGAACTTAATAAACAAAAAGCCGCGATATTATTCTATGAAGTAAATTTTGGAACTTATGATGAGAAAAGAAAAAAATATATATGTATAAAAGAAAAAGAAAATTAAATCTTCGATCTCAAATTACAAATTATCATGTTAGAACATTATTATTTTAAGCTAATATTTATCTTAATTAACTTAAGACATTGACCAGTTTAAATCAGCTTCAAACATTCACTATACTTCTCTAACTTCGCCAATCCATCCCCCTCTCTCTGCATGTACATATAATTTTTTTGAAACTTTTATTTTAAAATTTTCTAGCTGGCAACAAGGTTTTGGAGCTCGGCCAATTTCGAGATGAAATAGCAGCTATGATGTCACAGTTCTTCGTCAATCTTTTAGAAACGCAAGTGCTGTCAAAGAGGCATACTCGATAATAAAATTATCAAATACTAATAAAATACTGGTAAAATCAGGTTTAAATAGTTTTTGCCCGTAAATCTAGGAGACTAAACCTCCTAATTAAAACAGCATCATATTCCCACATGATAATATTATAAAAGGAGATTTTCATGCTGAAACATAATAATTTTGATTTCATGAAATGTAAAAATAGGGAGAGGAATTTAAAAAATGTCATGTACATAGCATAATACCATGTACATAGTTCCTTTTCAACTTATGATTTTATGAAAAGAATAAAAAAAAGGAATAAAAAAAGCAAATGAAATTTAGTTTGTACTCTTATGATGACAAGACTCAAAACTGGAAACTCCATTAAAGGAAGTAACAGAAATTCATAAGAAAACATTGTAGGAGACTAACTAAGAAATTCCTGCGGGGGCAGATTTTTTCATTTCAGCCTCTCTACTTTTCGTATATAAAATGAGAAAGTATTCAAAGTATTCTTCATATAATAATAACAATAATTCGGAACTCAGGATTTTAAGAATTTTTTTAACCTATTAGAGATTATAAAAAACAATTATGCTCATTCTGTTTTTCTGCCAGTGAATATAACTAGAAAATACTTTGTACCTGATTGATGAAATTCGTTAGATAGAAGTTAAATCAAATTTGCTTATTTGTATGAAATTTTGTCCAAACTCTAATCGCAGAAAATCTGTCTGATTTGTTCAATTACAAGAAAACTAGATAATACCAGAACGTAGTGAGAAGATAAGCAAAAATCGGTATAAAGGTTTTGTATCTAAAATAAAGAATTTTATTAAATCTTTAATCAAATCAGTTGATGGGTTTACCGTTTGTCTTTCTAAACTTCCTTATTTATGAAAAGACAGTAAATTTATAAACACAATGAATATAAATAGAGGAAAATTAGCATGCTACCTATGGGCTATAACGTAGTTTCGTTTCAAACTTAAGTTCCAATCAGTGTGTAAAAAAGGTGTCCCCTATACACATTCTCGATCCCCCCCCTGGGAGCACCTCGAAAAGAGGATGAGATGCTTCTGGCATGGGAAGAAAGAGAGAGCATATTAGGTATCATGAAAGAGCATATTGGATATCAAAAAAGAATATATTGGGTACCAAGAAAGAGCATATTTGGTATCTTAAGAAAGAGTGTCATAAGTGTTAGAAATTATTAACCCTTTGCTTTTAGTGTGAAAATTACAGTGTCATCAGCTTTTTTAGAAAAAATTGAATAAAAAAGGATTTGATTCAAGAATAAAGAGAAAATTTAATAGCATAGAAATGCAGGCTAATTATAAAGAAAACATAATAACATTATACATAAGAGTATAGTATTAAATGTTTTTCATTGATATACGAGTATGTTGATTTATTATTTCAATAGAAATATCTCTTTTGATAACCAAATAAGCTGGTTAATGGACATACTAATTTTTCCATTTCATTCTTTATAAAATGGAAGCTATTAAAGGATAAAACAAGCATCTTAGATATGGGATTTTAGAGTAACAGAGTTAAAAGGCGTTTAGAATATCGTGTTATAGTTAAAAGCAAGTTAGAGTAGCATGTTAGAGTTAAAAGCAAGTCAGAGTAGCATGTTAGAGTTAAAAGTATGTTAAAGTATCATTATAGAATTAAAAACATGTTAAAGTATCATTATAGAATTAAAAACATGTTAAAGTATCATTTTAGAATTAAAGACCTGTTAGAGTTAAATTAAGTCACAGTTAAAAGCATTTTAGAGTATCTTATTTGAATTAAAAGCATGTTAGAGTACCATGTTAGAATTAAAAGCATGTTAAACATGTTTAAAAAGTATGTTATAGTATCATGTTAGTATTAAAAGCCTGTTAATCATGTTAGAATTAAAAGCATGTTAACCATATTTATAAAGCATGTTAGAGTATCATGTTAGAATTAAAAGCATGTTAACCATATTTATAAAGCATGTTAGAGTATCATGTTAGAATTAAAAGCATGTTAGAATATCATGTTAGAATTAAAAGCATATTAGAGTTAAAACATGTTATAGTTAAAAGCATATTAGAGTTAAAACATGCTATAGTTAAAAGCATATTAAAGTAACATGTTAGATTTAAAAGCATTTTAGAGTAGTTGGAATTTAAATCAAATGCTGTTCACATAGGAATAAATGAACATGAATTTTAGTTTTAAGAAACCATTTCGATAAAAAAAAAGAAAAGTCTCTTGTTAAAACAAAAAGATCTTTTAAAACACAAAAAATTCTGAAGAAGACAAATCTTTTTTTCTAAAGACCCAAGAGAAAAAAATTCCTCAAACAAGCATTATATCAAAGCACAGAAGTAATGTTGGTGGGAGGACAAAATACAAGTTCCCGTTTCAAAGAAGTCATGAATTATGGAATGCTATTTACTTCCTTTGAATTTCTTTTTTCAATAGTTACTTTTCAGAAAATTGAATATATTATTCCTTTTTTTGCGGTGCAATAAATTTTGAAAGTTTTTTTCCCTTCCTAAAGCTATATTCATCTGCTTTAATTTGATTACAAAAATTAACTTGGAATGAGCACTTTACAGTTTTTGCTTTTATGATTAAGAATTTTTATTTTAAATAGAGAGTTGATTTACTAAACCTGTGTCTATTTTCAGAGCTGCTTTTTTAATAACCAGGAACCCTTAAAATGACTCTTTGCAATTTTCACTTTAGCAATTTGAAATTCTACAGGTATTAAGGTTAACACTAAAGGAGATAGAACATACATTTTAACGCATTGTATTATTTTATTTATGAATTAGGGGGTTAATATAATATAATATTAGTTATAAATAACATTAATAAAAAAATGTTTCAGGCTCTCCAAATTTGTTTGAAAGCGCTCCAATTTTTATTATTACTTCCTCTAACCCTTTTGAAACAATAGTTGGGATTAATCTTGAAGTCTGAGTACATTATATGAAAATTAACCAATGTAATAACTCAAAACTACTGACTTTTTTAAAAAAATAAGTAGTTTTGGGGTAGTACATTTATTAATTTTCCTATTTCGTACGCAGACTTCAAGATTAATCCCAACTTTTTTTTTTCTATATAGTGAGAGTGTAGAGGTCGTTCCATTGATAAATCAATGAGAGTTGAGATTTCATTCTACTTTTAAACTACATGGTTCAAAGCATTATGGTCTTTGTGAAAACTGAGACATGTTAAAAATAAATAGCAGATAATAATAAAAACTTAAGAGATAATGATCCGTGCCTATGATATTTTTAATAATCTTAAAAAATGATTCGTTGATTCAATCTGTTGTAAAGCCGCCATAAAATAGAGAGATTCGATGGATACGATGTGAATTCCTGAAATAGAGGAATTGCCCGAATGCCAAAATTTACACAACAATTTATGTGGAAATTACCCTTACTGATCCTCTAAAAATTCATCAGAGCCATACCTCAATGGCAAAAGTGTATTACAATAAATGCCTCCTGATTATCATAATCGCTGTGCTTAAATTACTGGCAGTGGTATATTTTGTACTGGTAGAATTGAAAAGCAATCTGGATTATTTCCTACATCTTAGAAATATTTGAAATACATCTGTCGAACTGCTTCTCATGCTTAATGATACCCTGGATGCCATCAAAAGTTGCAATGATAAAATCAGTGATTATTTATCCATGTGCTGAATTAATGTCTAAAGATCTCACTTCTGCAAACTTCTCATCTCTTTGAAGTTGCTTCGACTTCTAAACGCAAGAGTGGCCTCTACATATTTTGAATAGTGAGGATACAGTTACATTATTACTAATACGTGCCATATTACTAAAAAGAGGAGTCAACGATCTAGGACTAGTATTTTTTAATATTCTTCGGTATTTCCTTCTTTTCATTATACACTGAATGAATTTTTATTATTTCACTTTTTTATGTAATAATGCATTTTTTTCTGAAAACATTAGCTCCTTATTTGTCTTCTATTGGTGGTAAACTTTTGTACAGTAATACTTTGATCTTGACGAATCAAAGAAGTAGAATAATAAACTATACCTTTATTTACAGTCTTATATATCCACACAAAAACAACCTGTTCTCTCTAGGTAAATATTCACTCAAAATTTGAAAGTTTAATCCTGGAATGGATACTCAATTAATTTTGGAGATTAAATATTTAAAAAAAACCACTAACAAGCTTTTAGCTCAAACCGCTACTTCAAGGATAATTCCAGAAATCCTTCAGTCTTCATTGAATTGAATTTAACATAGAAACTCGAATCATACAGACCGTCCGAAGAACCCTTCGAACACTGACGTCTCTCTGAATTCATCTCCATACCTCTCACTGCTCTTCTTTCTACCAAATAAAAAAATGCCCCAATTTATTTCTAAACACTTGTAGCCTTTATTTTATTGGTGCACTTAAGTTCTTTATCATTCAATAGCTACTAAGCAATGCTTCCTCAATGGTCTCCTGTCGAACGTAGGAATGTCCATTAATGATTCATCTTTGTAACTGACCCTTCCTGAATGGATGTTAATTTGATTCCATTTTCAGATAACACTGTGTACAGCACACATGACTTAAATAATTAATTACAACGGCTTTTGGTGATTGATCATTTTTTGAAGCCGTAAGGAGCCCTTCATAATGGAAAAAAAAGTTTAAAATCTGGATAATTCGGCATTTATTTCTATGATATATTGAATCTCTTAGAAACAAAGAAATATATATACATTGTCGTTTATCTGGATACAATTAATGACCAGACACAACGATTCTAATGGAGAAATTGATGTTGGTAGTCTGTAGGCCCTTAACTATGTGTCACGTTACAACTGACCGGAATACCAATTATCAAGTGAGTGAAACATGAAACATTACTGTTTTATTCTTTTTTGGGATTATTTTGTATATCATCAATAATATAACTTGAAAATTGGGGATAATTTTAGATTATAGGAAGTGCTACAGATGGCACTGACTCTCTCAGTCAAAAGAAGTACTTTTCTAAATGAATTTTTGTTTCAAATATTTCAAAGTATTATAAAAATTCCTAAGACGGTCCTTTTATGCATTTTCATGGATTTTAAGAATCAGATTAAACAGATTTATATCATTATTAGAAATGGGTTTCTGGTTATCCAAATAGACATGGTTATTCCGAGAGTTGCATAACAAATTCCTCTCCAAACTCGTCTCGAATACGGAAATTACTTTTCATTATCTGTTTCTCTTAGCAATCCATTAAGCATAGAATATGCAATATTTACTGAATCTCGAACTTTACTGAATCTCGAGTCTTTCGAAATTTCCAAACCAAATTTCCAAAAGACATTCCTTCCCCTGTTGCTAAGTGCTAACTTGAGAATGCCCCGATGTTCCTCATTAGAATCGGGCATTTCCAAGGCTTTCGAATAATGGGATAATGGACTCGCCCATTATGGTCAACGTAGATCAACTGCGCAGTATTCAGCTTTTAATTAAAGGCCTTCGTGATAATGAATTCCATTTTAAAAACCCAGTAAGTCAAAGGCGTACCCGCGATTTCACTTAGCGAATTCCTCAGGACTATAAAATTACCTTCGAAATCTCTAATGTATCTTGGAAAAATTTTAAACTTTAAAGAGATGAAATGGCAATGGCTGGTTCAGTAATCATCATTTCACGTCGATTGTATGTGCCATTATATTGGTTCCCAAACTAATCCAAATATATACGATACTAACTAAGAACTTTTAATTTTTAGCTGTATCAATGTTATAAATTTTATTTTATAATTTAATTTTTTAGCTTATGTTTTATTTTAGAATATTATTTTAGTATTTTTATTTAGTATTTCTTTCAGAATTTATTTTTTTTTATTCCTTGAATTATTTAAATTCCGGTATACAAAATAAATTAACAAGCAGTAGTTATTATATCTAATATTTTGAGGTACATTCCAGAAAAAGACCAAAATACTTTTTATTTTAATCCGGTTTTTAATATTTAGAATAGCAGAAATTCACCAAAAAAAGCGAAATATGAAAGTTCTTCCCAATTCCTTCAATTAGTTCACATTCTTTCTACACATACTTATATATCTTGTTCAAATTTTCAGTCGTTAATAAAATACTTTTTATTCATCAACTCAAAATGAAATAATTTTTTTAAACTTTAAGTGGAGGATTATGTTAATACAGTTTTTTCAAATATTAATTCATTAATTAAATTTCTAATTTTTAATACTTTAAATAGAGTTGTAGCAATTTGTGATGAGAATTGGAAACAACATACAGAATATTTATACTACATACTTACATATAGAACTCAAAAGAACAATCGAAATACCCAGATCAGAAGTAAGACACGCTACCCCTATGCCTGGACACCGGCTCAATTATATTTTGTTTGTACAATTACAAATAGAGTTACTAAATAGTTATTATTGAAACAAATGTAATTTTTATTCTTTTTTGTATTGTGATCTCTTTTTCCCATCTCACCGCAGTTCATAAAAAAACTGACATCTATTTGTAATATTTAATTTTTTCCCCTTATAACACGATAAAAAAATTGTTTAATGCACATTTCAAACTTTTAGTAAAATTTTGAAGAATTAGATGGCTGAACCTCGAAACAATATGTAAATATGAAATATCCAATGATTGAAGATAATAATATCCAGTAATAGAAGACTTTATCAGACAGCTGTTATATAGAAGTTTCAATCATACTTGTGCGATTTTTGCAAGAATCACGCATCTCCTAGAAATAAAAAGAAAGAGATTCCCATGAAAAAAATAGAGATCTCAATCCAGAGAAGCTCAGCAGAAAATGGAAGAAATACGATGTGGGAGACTAATTTTCTAGGATGGACAGATGATGAAGATTCATATTCTTTAATGAAAATAATCAATTAACGATTTCATACTAGATTGGTAGTTGGCATTTTATACGAATCTTCCATTTTCTTTAATGATATTGGAAAATGTATTAACATCGTTAGTTATATTAACTTTCCTTTTTAAAGCAATTTTGGGCAATTTTGGAACCTACATCGTAAATTTAAATAAAAGTTGAATGCTGAGGACAACACCTGATCTATCACCGCATCTCAAAATTCCACACCACAACAACTAGAGGATATTTTTGACCGATATATTCAATATGCATCAGACACGCCGCGTCATGTCTCGAAATTGAAGCCCTCTAGTTATGAAGCAAAGATCTTACCACCTGGTTACCACAATTTTTTTCTTATAAGGATAGACAAAACATATTTTCAACTGGAATCCGAAGTACAAAATAGCGATTCCTATGCCATTTTTTTTACTTGTTTTGTCTTTTCCCACCTTTCTGAATTCACTTTGACAAATAATTTTCAAAATTTTATCAAAGACAAGCTGCAAACAAGTTGTAATGGTTCTTACGCGTTCCCAAAAGAAATTTGCTGGCTATTAAACTTAATTTCCAAACTCATAAATCATTTTCCCTCTAAGTAGAATCTTTAATTCAGAGTTAAAAGAAAAATTAGCTTTCCGGAGCCCATTAGCGATGAATTATTGGGAAAAAAAAATCATCGTCAACCAGGTTCTCCCCCACCCAAACTCTCAAACACATATCTCAGAATTGATTAAAAATTCATTACTGTGGATTTCACAGCTAAAGAGAGGAAGATAATATGTGAATTTATCTCCTTGTAATATCACGAATAAGTCTTATATTGTATGGGAAAGAGTTTTAAATAAATGGTTGGCCATTTTGCTAGAAGAAGCGCTCTCTTTATCTAAATCCGTCAGGTGTTCCTCAAAAGTGCCAGGAGATAAGACACTCTAAAAAAAATTTGTCTTAAAATTTGTCTTAAAAATGTTTCATCCGAAGCAGGGCAGAATGATTGCCAGTCATTTTTCTACTGATTCCAAAAGCTGTAGAGCAGATCTCAATGATGGATAAAAAACATTCAGAAAATAAATGGTTTTTTAGAAGGAAAAAAAAAGGCAATACTTTTTTTTCCCAACAACTGAATGTTTGCTGTCCAATAACTGAATGTAGTTCTTTTTTTAAAAATCTAATGCGCATTAATTTTATTTAATGGATAACAAGATGTTATTTGTGGATTATTGTAACCATTTCCAATTGCGAGTAAATCATTAAATGTATTCAATAGATAAAAAGTTGCTTATCTTTTCCAACTTCGGTGGTAAAATTGAGTTAATACACAAAAGGAGATAATAAATATGCTTCCTGATCTCCATTAGTTTTTAAATAACTTAAGTATAAATAATGAAATAAATATGCTGCTCAAAACAATTAGGGGAACACAGGGTTTTAACAGAGTTTCGAAAAGATGTCTACCAATAAGTAACATAAAATGAATCCTCCATAAATTACAGCCTGCCAGGAACCGGAAGAAGAACACTTTATATTTAAATCAAAGTTCATGACGTCAAAAACCAGAAAAAGGTGATAAGGCCAGAAATCGGGATGTTGCAGAAACGTCTGTAACTGTGAATTTTGATTGTGTAGTCTTTCCTTTTTTGAGACAAGCTTATGTCTGAACAACGTGATTTACCGGAATCCATGGCATGGCGTGTCATAGGCCGACTGGAATCAGGCCAAACACAACGGAGTGTCTCGGATGCTGTTGGAGTCGCCAGAAGTGTTGTTGCAAGGCTGTGGAATCGATTCCAAGAAACAGGAAGTGTTAGACGTCGACCAGGGCAAGGTCGGCCACGCGCCACTACAGCAACTGATGACCGGTATATACGGTTTACAGCCCGTCGAAACCGAACAGAGAATGCTACTCAGCTGCAAAGGCAGTCGTTCTCGGCAACAGGACGAAGGGTGTCCATCCAAACAGTACGTATTAGGCTTCATGGGGGAGGGCTCTATCCACGTAGGCCAATGGTCTGCATTCCGTTAAACTGTGAAATGCTAATAAATTACTTAAATTTTTTGTTTCCTTGGATTATTGCAAAAATACAGTTGAATATTCTTTACAAACATAATTGAAAGATGAATCATAGTAAAGAAGCTATTATCTTATATAAAGGAAAGAAACAATTTTAAGATAGAAAGAAAAATATTATAGAAATAATGAGCGTTTTTACGAGTGAGTTCTTTCAAATTGACTATCAATTTCTCTTATGGAGAATCAATAAAATTCACGGGGAAGTTATTTAAGATTTTTTAAATATTTATTTATATCTAATGTACATTTCTATTGAATAAAAGACTTTTTTAATAATCATTGCCAGATGAAATAAATACTACATTTTAAAAGTAAATTGCATTTTAGAAAATAAAGTAAATGTTTTTGAAATCATCCGTTGGAGTTTGCAAAAATTGATAATCAAATACACCTGGTATTTGATTTTACCAGTTTTACCTTTACGTTCGCTTGTTGTTTTTGTAATAAATATATTTATCATTTTAAACGTATTTCAGGACGAAAAAAACAAGGATTTAATTAAATATATATATTTAAAAATCTATTACTAACGTTTACCCGCGGTTTTGTACGCGTGGAAATTTGAATGTGTATGTGTGAGAACCGATGGTCTCATCACAATATCAAAGTTATCAAACAGTAACATTATGGTTGATAGCATTTTACATCGCTGTTGGAAACAATTTCAGGAAAAAAAAAAGTTTCTCGCCAAACTTTGATGAAATGGCCGATTGATTGGCGAACGGCAGCAATAACGTTTCCAATCGTAAGGTTTCGATGAACGCCTCAGCAAATTAACAGAAATATAGAAAAAAAACAATAAATGCAGATAAATGGAATGCAAGCAAAAGAATTTAATGGAAAATAATGAAAGTAGGCAAAAGAATTCGCGCAATTGAAAGGAAAAGGAAAGAATGAATTATAGTCACATAAAAAATGACGGCAGTATAAATTCATACAAAGGGCTACTGAAAAATTATCACCCGCTAAAACCAACAAATGGTTCTTTATCAAAGATTAGTCCACACGACTTACTTAAAAAACAATTTATTTACAGTGTGTACCTGAAATAAAACAAAATGGCAAAACAATTATTCAAAATTGCTTTGCTCACAGGTCTGGCCAAAATAAAATCAAGTCTGTATTCTTCAAAAATATAGGTTTAGGTAGTCAGAACACACTGCACATGAGTGAACTTTCAACACCAATCGAGGCAACGCAAATGTGTGGATTTTCTACTCCATTTGGAGAAACTCAATACAGATTAGAAATTTTTAATTTCCTGTATTACGTTTTATTTTAATTCAAAAGTACTTCCTAATGAATCCGAAAGGTCGATTAATTAACAATGTTTAATTTTAAAGGCATCAAACTCTAAGAAAATAAACGGAATCTGTAGAAATGACCAGCGAAAACACGTTAAGCCTAACCTCATTAGCGTAGGAGAAAATACTTGTCTTACTCATTCGGCGGTTGGGAAATGAAGAATTTTTATGGGAAAGTAAGTTTTTAATTTAAAAAAATTAACCACTCAATTAACCGGAATAAATATTAGCTTATGTACTTTTCTACACTATAATCTATCTCTGTTCAAATTTTCATCCAATTTGGTTCAGCTGTTCTGGCGTGATTGACCAACATTTCTGTAGCTGCATAAATACAAATTTCTTAAATTTACATTTTATATCAGTGCAATTTTAATGAAGATATGAAAAGCCTTAACGGCATTGAAACTTGCGACATATGCAGTGGATTAAATCCAAACAATGAGCTTATTTTCAGGTCAAAGCATCAAATCCTCTTACATTACACCTCTACTCTTATTATAAATTTGTGAATTCGAAAGATGTTATAATGAGCCACTTAAAAATGGATTTTCAGATATTTGGTAAGGGTTCAATCCGCTTCATCAAAGTAGAATTAGATTTCAAATCGTAATCTTACTCCAGAGGGAAACCTTGCTGCATTTCCAATGAAGTAATTTTACAAATGATTTCTCTTAAATAATGAACTACGTGATATGGACTTCCTCATTGTAAGTCCCAATGCTAAAATAAAAGGATTATAATAAGTATTTTCAAATAGTTTAACCCTTTAACAGGCACAAAGTGTTTTCTTTCAAAATTTTCATTTTGCATTATATTTGGAAAAAAGAAGCTCATTTATGACCAAAAAAAGTATTTTTGTTAAAACTTTGTTTTTGTGTTTGTAGTTTATTACAGGGATGTAAACTACATATTTTCCACCATCCCAAACTAGCAATGACATTTCACTAACTTATTCAATAGAAAATATGAAATATAAATAATTTCACAAGTAAATAGGATTTTTGTAAAACTATTTATTACTAGTTATTTCACAATTTAAAATTTATTAATTACACAAGAAATAAGTGGTATACAAACCAGATGCAATGTAAATTACCAAATGCATCATTTCAAATTATTCTGGTGAAACAACATAACAAGGAACTGAACACAAAGTAACATTGATGTTGAACATGACACTTTTGTCCGTTTCTAGTTAGTTTTGGAGCTACAATATTTTCAAAATATTTTAAGGTGGTGGTAAGATAATTACCACAGCCTTAAAAAGGGTTAATTAACATCAAAAAACGATATGTGAAGTAAATGTATTTTGTAAAATATTTATTAATTTGGACCAGAGAGCCCTTATTTTATAGGTACAAATGGTCCCCAAAGGCGAATAACTTTGCATTAAAAAATATAAATTTTCATATTTTCTGCAAGACACCATTATTATTATTATTTCAATTACGTTCTCATATAGATGTTTTTATTATCATGTGAAAACATGATATGGTTTTGGTTAGGAGGCTTTGGCAATTGAAGGCAAGAAATATTTGTTTTTTCATTGGTAGATAGCGAGTCACCTGACCCATGACATTTGAGGCTTGTTTTGCCAGTACTGTTTGAGATATTTAATTAAATGTATTATCATTGCTTTTTATTTGTCGTTTCTAAGAAATGACGCCATCTTCTAGTTTGTTTACGATTTTTTACTTTTAAATAAATAATATCACTCAGAAGATTATAGGGAATTTTTTTGGAATTCTTTTTCAATATTAACCATCAAAATTTTGTAAAATGCGATATAAATTTGTTCTTTAAAGATATTACAATCACATTCTTACTAAGTGTATTTCTCAAAATACTGCAAATATTAAAATACAAGTTTAATATCAATTTGCATTACGTTCATTTGATTTTACCACACATAAAATAGCTACCAGTAATAACGAACGTTTCGTCAAAATAGCTGGTTTTTGAAATTTTAAAATCAGTCGAGCTCCAAAGCTTTGTTTGTCAGCTAGAAAAATGGAAAATGAAAGATTTTAAGAAATTATCATTATAAATAGAGAGAGAAGTAACGTATTTTTCCCAAATCGATTTAAACTGGTTAATGACTTAAAAGAATTAAGCCAAGTAATCACTTTAAAAATTATAAATGATCTCACAACGTGAAATTTGTGACGCAAATTTCATTAAATTTTTTTTTGTCGTACAAATGCTTAATCAATTTAATTGGTCTAATGTATACACAACTGTTTAACTTTAATGAAATGTTTGCTCTAAGCATAATAAGAAACACACATTCATAAATATTAATACAAATATCTATATATGAGAATAAATATTATATATATATATATATATATATATATATATATATAT
>JAOUZG010001077.1:2292956-2338225 GCA_026289955.1 Argiope argentata | reverse complement strand
TATATATATATATATATATATATATAAGGAAATTTTTTAACTGTTCATGTATTACCATCATAATAGTTTTTTAAAAAATCAAAAATTACTCTAAAATGCACTAAAAATTAACTTTTATTGTAGGGAAACCTTTCTTCTTAATTACCTGCATTGCAATATCCGAAGAACATTTTTAATTAACTTTATTCTCTCGCTAAATTTACAAACTCAAGGGTTGTTTAAAGGGGGGAAATCATTCTCTATTTTTTTTTTTCGTCTTGATTGAGCAAAGAAATCTCCGTCTTAATTTTGAAGTGAAGCAATTTAAAGCTAATCTTCTCCTACGAGGCGTTCAGCGCCCTAATGAGCTCAAACGAAATTATCTCACCTAACGAGCTATTTCTTATAGCGAGAGCCTACTTTGCTTTGGCTGCGCACACCCCAAATTAACCCTCCTAATCTGATTCGAATCGCTCATCATTTTTTCTTCCGTTTTAATATTCAGTAAACTGCATATGTTAATTATGTGTCGGAAGATTATTTTGGAAAGAAAATTTTAAATAAGCTGCTAATACAAATAGTCTTAATAAAAATGTCAGGAATTTTCTGTAGCTTGTTAACATTCCTTTGAATATCTAATGTCAATTTTAAAATAAAAAATATATATACTTTGAATCATAGAGAATGAAAAGTTACTGGGTCCCTTCTTTTATCGTGGAATAAATATTAGTTATTACTAACCCTTTATCGGAACTAATCCTGAACTTTTATTTATTTGTGAACAATTTGATAAAGGTACAGTTTTAGACTATACATACTTGGGAGCAGAAATATCTGCTAATTTTTCAGAAATTATATATTCGATTATCAAAGAATTGCTTTAAACAGTGCAACTGCATATGAAATTTATTGATGTACACTAAGTCAAACGATTAAATCAATTAGAGGTTGGACATGTTTTCTACTGAAACTCCTGAGTTTGAGTCCTCTTGGCAAATATTCAGCAGGAAAAATGATAATGTGATGCGGAAGTTTTGAGCCATAGATTCGCAAAATTTCCATTCGCAAGTCTTCGAATTCTTTGAAAAATCTAAATAATTTAAATTTATCAACAGTAATATTTCCCAATTTTGTTTTTTTTTTTTCTTATGTAAGCTTGTTTTTAGTTCTTTACAAGTAAATAATAAGAAAAATAGAAATGGTTCAAGTCAAACACCTTTTTATAAGCAGTTTTGGCTTTCAAAATTCTCAAACTTAAAATAGATGAAAAATGAATTTTAAAGAAATCGCCCAAGCCAAATCCCATTCTTGAAAGATATTTTTTCTTAAATAACATAAAGTTACTATAGCCAAAATATTTTTTTAAAGAAGTGGTTAGTGTTACACTTTTATACTGAACGATTTTTGCTCTCAGAATTTCTAAACTTAAAATGATTTCAAAGAAAAGTTTATCGAACTGGTTCAAGTCAATCTCTTATTCTAAAGGAGTTTTACTCTAAAATATACAAAAATTGAAAATAATTACAAAGAAAAGTTTATTGAAGTGGTCGAATTGAATTCGTATTCTAAATTATTTTTACTCTAAAATAAACAAAAATTGAAAATAATTACAAAGAAACGTTTATTGAAGTGGTCAAGTTGAAATATTATAATGAACAATTTTTGCTCTCAAATATACAAATATTAAAATAATTAGAGGGAAAATTTTAAAGAGCTGGTTCAATTCTTATTCTGAACAATTTACATTGTACCTTTTCAAAATGACAATAACCTACACTAGGAGTCCACAGTTAAAAGTTGGTAGCATGGAATCAACTAGCTAAATTTTATTCTCAGCCACCCTGTCTGACTTTAATTGGACCACAATTTTTCGAAATAGTCAGTTTCAATGTAAAAATAAGTTGAAAGATAATCCTTGAAGTAAATGAGGATATCTTTTAGTGAGTTTTATCAAATGACCCTTTGAGTCCATATAAAAAATAACAACACTTCTGAGTTAAGATGAATATAAGTATAACTGTAAGTAACAATGTAAGTGTCATTATCAGGCCTTGACATTTGTTTACAAAATTATATATTCTTGCTTTTGACTTTTTCCTTGATTTCATGAGATTGAATTGATTGTAATTTCTAAAAAGAATCTTATGTAAAATTTATATCACTTAAAGATATAAATGCTTCTTTTTTATCAATGCAAAATTCAATATTCATTCCGAAATATTTGCTTTATTAATAAAAAGTCGTTTTAAAAAAGGAAATAAATCTCTGTGTAATAAAAGCTTATTCTGATACTTTTCTTTCCTCATTGAACACTATTACTTACTATGATAAATTTTTGAGTATGTTTTATTATTCAAATAAATATTGTTTTAACCCTTTAACGTCAGGTGTGCCGAATTCTGCACATACCTCCAGAATCATTTTGCCTCGGTAGCTAAGTGAGTTATTCCACAAGAGCCCATTGTGACGTTTTCGGCACATTCGTATCTGCAGGCAGCAGTAAGTGTTGCCATCCAAGCGGGGAAAGTTAGAACTCTGACGTCGAAAAAAGAAAGAAATTTTTTCCTTAGGTAAAAAAATTGTTGACTATAAAGGGTTAACCTTGCTTTAATAACGAGGTCTTTTGAATGGAAGACGTCAAAGTGAATCTTTTCACTAAAAATATAATGGAATTAACTCTATTCTAAGTTATATAAATAATATGCACGGAATTCTGGCAGATTTATTTGCATCCTTTTATATAAAGTTTTATTATTAAGCCATATTTAATAAGCTTTGAAAATCAAGGAAAATTCAATTAATCATATATTTTATTGTATTGAAGAATTGTATTTCATGGATTTTTTTTTCTTTTTTAAGTTAAGGAAAACCATAATTTGATTTCCCCCTTATGCATAAAACTAATTTGCGTGCAGCTAATACCGCAAACATTGAAACGGAATAAGTTTACTCTGGAATCTAGAGCTTGTTTCTTTTTAATGTTTCATAGCTCACGGTCTTTAATTAAGACCTTAGCCCCCAAAAAGTTAATTTTAATGGAACGCCTAACAAACTTACAAACTGGAGATGTAAGATTTGATGTAAATGAATTTTCAATTCATTAAGCGTCACAATACTTTTCTTCGTAAATTAAGAAAATAGAATTACTTTTTTATATAATGCATGATAAAGAATCAAAGAACAAAGTTTAATTTAATAAAAAGTGAACCCACGTAATTCCACTACATTTCATTTTCTTTGCATATTTTAGTGCCTATTTCTTTTTGTTTAGATTTAGGTTGGTTTTTTTTCAAATAATTCTTAATAAGGCTTCGTGTACTAAATTTAATAAAAGTCATAAAAGAAAAATCGATAACTAAATAAAAGTCAGAAAATAAATTTGAAATGAAGCGAATAGATTTATTTCTTCCAAAATTAAGAATTTTCAGAACAAAGAAAATTAAAATGTATTTAGCAGATGCAGAATATAACATATTATAAACTATAACATTTATGAAAGTATTTTTGACCTTTTCATTAAAAGAATAACAAGATAGCACTATTTCCATAAAGTTCGATTTTTTACAAATTTTTGAGATTAACTAAAAGAAAACATTAAATAAATTTGAATATGTGTCATTGGAATGTTTTTCTGCAATTGGTTATACAGGGCGTTTTTTTTTTCAATTATTACTATTAGCTCACACTCTACCTATATCTGTAAATCTTGTTCAAATTTTCAATCGTTAATAAAATACTTTACATTTAACCAATCAAGTTCAAGTAAATTCTTTTCAATTTGTAGTAGATGACATTGGATGTTAATAGAGTTTTTTCAAATATTAATTCCTGAATTTTTAATTAATTAATTACAAACTAACTTCCTTGCCAAAAATCTTCATATCCCCATGCCCAAATATGCAACAAATTCAGTTTGTTTTTTCCCCCACTAAAGAGGTCAGGCTTAACAGATTTTCGACTGATTAATGTAAAAGATTCTGTCTATTTTCATAATATTTGATACATTTAAAAGTAAACATTTTTATTAATAATTTTTTTCGATTCGTTTTGAAATACTTCCGAATTAAATTAAACTGAAAAAAATTAGAAATTTCTAATTTTTATTGCGGCATCCCAAATGATGTAAAAAATTCACGCATGTTGCGCTGCCGCAATTGGCTTTGAATCCTTAATTAACGTTGAAAATTCAATGCTAGTATAATTTTTGATCCATTTTTGATACTAATTGTAATTGTTAGGCCAGGATAGTCTAGTTTGTAGGATGTTATATTCATATCACTTGGGTTGCGAGTTCGATTCTTCTAGCTGGGGACACTCCGTGTGTGGTGGTCATTAAATCTTTCGTTGTCACAAAATTTTTCATGTGGAGAGTAATACCATTTGGTGTACTGGATGAGAGGTGATCGTTCTCTCATTCATATTATTACGTTTTTAACGTAGCGGGTTCAGATTGAATAGACTTTATTTAAGGACAGCACAAACAAAATTTATTTGCAGTTATTTACAGGATAACGTGATAACAGAAACTTCAGATAAAAATAATCCAGCAGTCAGCAGTCACTTACAGCGTAAATGTAAGCCTTACGCACAATAAAAACAGTCTTCAAAACAGCTATCGTATAACACAGTAAACATTAAATAACTGCGAGCTCAATACGACAACGTTTACAGCAAACGTAAACACAGCTCACTAATAACAAGCGAGAAAAGTAATCCGCTAGTCCAGCGAGACGCTTCTCTTTCGTGAGGAAACTCAACTAACTGACTGCCAGGTTGCGGCAACTCCTCCCTTATATGGCCGACTGAGCGCGGGCCAAAAAGCACTTGAAGTAACGCACCGCTTCATGAAGGATCCAGCGGCTACCAGCCTATTCATTTCGCCAAACCAACTCGGCTGGCACGAAGCTCCTTGTAAAGCGTCGCCAAAGTTTTCTCCTTCGTCAAGCGTTTCACCGACTTTTAACAATATCTACATAACGATTTTTGGGTGAATGAATAAAATGCATGAATGAATTCTGCCTAGTAAAGAGAGTTTGTTCCGTATATGAGATACAAGTCTAACTTGACTGTAGTTAAAACTATTAGCTGCAAAGCCATCAAATTTTGTGCCGGTACTATTGATGACATAGGAAAAAGAAATCAGTGAAAACGATAATTCTAAAGGTTGCCAACAGGTGAATTAGTGGCTCTTCACATTTTTTTTAGCATTGCATATTATTTAAGTTTTCGTTGAAATTTAACATAAAAGAAGGGGGTGGGAATTGCAAAATGCAAAATTCCGATTATTGGTCAGCACCAGTATTTTGAATTACAAAAAAAGAAGCGGGGCATTGAAAATCATTTCAAGTATCAGATGCCTTGTAAAATGCGCCTCACTTTAAAACAGCGTGCATTAATTGGGAATCTCTTTTATCTCAATCAAACCAATGCAGAAGCCCCTCTTCACGGATTTAGAATTCGAAACAATTTTTTTTAGAATTCAATCAAAAACAGGAAAAAGATAATTAAAATATTTTTAAAAAACTTATTCACTTGCAACTCAGCTTGGTGAAGGTCGGAAACCGATATCGGAGGATACAAGAATAGATGTTGCTGCTGCAATCGTTGAAAGAAATCAGAAGATCAGACCTCTTGAGCAGCTGATAGTAGCAGCACAAGTAGTTGCACGGCAACTCAACGCTAATGCTTCAATAGTTTCGAAAGTTGTAAATTTTTTTTTCAGTTTTATCCGTATAAAATTAGCCTTTTGAAGGAATTGAAACCTACAAATTATGATTTTCAATTAACCTTTGCTTTGACATTCTTTTTCATGATCGTGGTCGACGGGGCTTGGGCTTGTAATGACTTGATCCTGGTTGATCAAATAAAATGGTATCGCTTTAAACACAAAGGTTTTATTTACTGCTTTTATACAATAACAAAAACAACAACACGTCCTCTAGGTAAGCACTGGGAAATATTTACAACTGGATTGTCAGTTCAAAATCTATGCCGAGAATTCACAGGCTGGTCGCGTATCCGGAAACTGCATGTATCTCCAGAGATCTACGGATTACCCCCGGTAGATCTTTCCAACAAACTCGAGATCACGTGGTATCTCTTCAACTCCAGCTCTTCGCACAGCTCGTCTCATTGTCGTATCTGCTCTCGTCCAGTCTCTATCCAGATCAGCTTGTCTCGTCTACCGGATCAGCTTGTCTCGTTCACTGGCTCAGCTTTCGACCGTAAATTTTAACAGTGGTGAAGTTCCGCCTCTCAGGCTCACATTGGCGCACTAGAGATACCTATCATTCAATAATGCTTCAGAAATACTTCCATTGGTCAACCGTCAGCTGTGGGAATATTTTCAAAATATCCACCCTCTTATCAGAACCTTCACAATACACTTTCGCATCGGGAGGCTTTAGTCCTCCTTTCTTCAATGGGTCGTAAAACGCATAAGCTGTTCATTATTGGAACTTTATCCCAGTTTGGGTGATATTTAAAAGAAATAGTCCCATTTGGTGTTTCGACACGGTTAGCTTCTTCAAAGAGCCGCAAACACATGTGTGTTCCATTATCTGTCTCTCTTCAAGTTCGAAGGGCGACACTAAAAGTGAGAAACACCATGCGCAACAAAGGATAAATAGTCTCACCGCAGGCTAGGACTAGCAATGCTGAAACATGTGTCTCTTCCAAAAAGGAGATCAAGTGATGACTTCTTTACAGTCTTCTACAATTCTCTAGAGTGAAGAGACACAGAGATTTTCTCTAGGGTGAATTTTACAGTTAACACTCAGCATTCTAGTACTTTTGCATCTAAACAACCCCATGCATTCGACGAAATCCCGTTCAATTTTCAAGAAGTTAATACATGGCGCAATTTCATGGTGATTCGTGTTCTGGGAGTACCGGGATCGTATCCCGGTTCAGGTAGTGCTGTTCTTCTTTGTTCTATATGTGAGTTGTGCTATATGTGAGTGAGTTGTGTAAGACTCGCTCCTCTACTCCCAACGATAACGATAAGAAAACCTGCTAGGAGGCTAAAGGTCTCGTGGTACGAAAGGGGGGAACCACGTGAGGGTCGACGAAGAAGCAAGAGGACAGAGGAATGAGGAGAGAAGAACAACGAGGGAGATGCGATTAGCCATGAACGAGAGAAATTTACTTCTTTTTCCTTTCATGCTTCATTTTATTTTAATCTGCCGTGAATATGTAAATAATACATTAATCCAGAACAAAATCGTCTCCTTCGTTATTTCCAACTCAACCACCACGATTGGGGTAGTCAACGACCGAGATGGAGTTAGACCCAAAATGGCCATTCAGACCTAGACGTATAACCGGGCTCAACCGTCTAAAAGTGCAACTGGAACCACACGTGGAAAAGACGAAATTTAAATGGGAAGTGGCTTTGTCTAATTAAGCTAATATTAAACAAGCAGGACAGCAGACATATTTCGTAAATTCTTGTTCCATAAGACTTGTTCCTGATATGCTGAATAATTCTTTTGACCTTCAACTTCAACAAAGGAAACGTTTAAATAAAAGTGGATTTATGCATGACGAATAATTTCACACATTAGTACATCGGTACAGTAACTGTTGCACACAGTATAAATTAAAAAGAAGCAAATTTACAAATGCCATTTACCAGAAGGAATGAAATTATGTAATCATGAGCTAGATCTTATCTCTATAAGAAAATTAGAAGAAAAAACTGCAATATTTGAATTACTGGAAATAGAAAACAGTATTTTTGCCTTTTCTTTTTGACTATTTACATAAATAAAATCTCTGTTTGCATGAAAATATATGGCATAAGTAAAATGAATAAATATTAATTTACAGACAAAATATGAGAAAACACAAAACTGAATGTTTAATACTTTTAACGTTAAGAAAAAGAGTCAGATATATGCTTCAGGATCTTGATAAGTGATCGCAAAACCCCATCCTCAATTCTCAGCACTACAAATCGGAACCATAGTCGTTATTTTGTTCTAATTTCCTTCCCTGTTATTTTCCAAGAATAATACAGAGTTGCAAACGATTTTTTATTACATGAATAGAAATAAATTTATTGTTGTCTGAATTTTTGCCAGGTAGGACATAATAGTTTTTCTTCGAATCAGAAGTAGGGGGAAAATTCAAGTCAATTAATAAAGGTCAAAACTTGTCTAAACTATTTCCTGTTGTTTTTCGGAAAAGTGATCCACAACTATATTGAGATTTTTCACGCTTTTTTATAATCAATGCCAATGTTGGCGATGAGATATTATCTAATACCGAATTTTAAGAGATGACAGTTTTTGTTTTCTTATTTCACAGAAACCTCTCTCGACCTACATTTTACAAAATAATAATAGTAAATAAATTAATAATTTTTAGTCCACGTTGCGTATTATTTTTTAATTCATAAATTAATTGATATATTTTAATTCAAACAACAGTAAAATCTTGGTTCTCTTATTTCTAAATGATTTAAACATGCATTTCACTGCAGAAATTATTATGGTACTTGCGGATATAACATCATTTCATTTCTTTTCCTGTGTAATAAATATTTTACAGTAAAACAGTAATAATTAAAATATTTTGGTTTCCTATTATAAAAGAAAATTAAAATAGTTTGTGAAATTAGAAATTTATAAATTGATTAAAAATTAAAAACTGATATTTTAATAAAATGTCTAGGATTCATATAAATAGAAAAAAATTGAAACATTGATACAGAAATATAAGTAATTGAGATATTTTCTTAGTTTTATTATATATGATGATTTTTCGTGATGATTTATTTATCATGTATATTCGTGACTTTTATTGTGATTTTTCCTTTATTTTTTGATGTTTGTTTTGTGATTATACGTATAATAATTGTGGCTGACTCTTAATATTTTTATTAAAAAACTTCTATAGTAATACTTAGAATAAAGATTAATTAACAAATGCTGTAAAACATTTAAAACCAGAAATAATACAATAAGTTACCGTATGCTTTCAAGAAAATCGCACACAGACTGAAAAAAACTTGAAAATTTTGGCTTCCGTTGTTGCCAGTCAATATTCGCCAAGTCGCCAAAGGCAGAACTATTTCATCCTATTTGGCTACGTATTCTAGTGAGTGGAAAGATTTCTCGCTACAATTTCTCTTTTTTATTTTTTATATATAATTCCCAATGATAAATATTGATATGTCTTGTATTCTTATTTCCATTATCCAAATCTAATAAAAAATGTATTTAATTGATTCAATAAATTGAAAATTTACCATTAAAAATATCTTAAAGTATTTTGTTTAAAGGCACAGATTTAAGTGGAGTGACAGTATTCTATCTTTTGAAGAAATATAGAGATGACTTTGAAAATAAAAATATTATTTCCATAAACAAGAAGTGTTTCTTATTAAAACTGTGAAATTTGAAATAAACAATTGAAAACAGTTTTTTTGAATTTTGTTGCAAAGCTTTCTGATTAGTAATAAAAGCCAAGAAATGAGTAAGACTGTTTAACTTCAGCAATCCACCAGATTCCTGAAGAAACGTAGAAACAAAGAATTTGGGGATGAAAACGCAAAATTATTTCTTTATTATTCGGGATGATCTGAAATGAAGAGCCGACAAATTATGAGTGGAGAATTTGAGATCGTAAAACTTTGCCTCAGAAATCCTCAATGTCCCTCATTAGGAATTAGAAATTTCTCACCTGACGAATAAATGGATACTTGATTCACCCGAAATGCACCGCGCGGATTCGTTTTCAATAAAACTCATCTTAATTAGGGTCTTCTTAATTATGAGTGCCATCATAAAATGGCCACATCTCAGAGGCGTGCTCCAGATTTCAATTAGTGCATTCTTCGAGGCCATAAAATGATCTTCTGAATCACTAAGCGGGGGTAATGATTGGAAAACTTTGATGAAATAAAATGGCAACAGTCATTCCGCTCCGCTTATTTCGGGCCACCCTATCGATTCTGGAATGAGTCGAATATCGTATCGGTCCTCCACGAGAGCGAAATGGCCAGATAGTTATCGTCTGCGAGTCTAATCAGGGAAATGGCTTAAATACGAGCAAGGTAATGTTCGGTAGTAGTGGAGTTTTAAAGCAGCTTTGAAGGCAAATAATATAAACATTTTCTTATTTCTTTAATGGCATCTTATCATTATCGTCATCTCTGTACACTTCTCTCTTTCTTTCTTTAAAACTGAGGCTAGATATCAACTTTCAGTGGCATCATCCAAGTAATTACACAAGCATGAAGACTCTCGTCCATTTGCTTTTGTATCATAAAAATTTCCTGAGCATTTACAAAATTAACTCTCAAAGGATATGGATGTTCATTAGAAAGGCAGAATGTTTTATATTTAATTAGTGGAATAAGATAAGCCATTGAAACTTCGTAGAAGTACCTTGTAAATGTATTAATTGGTGAAATAAACTTATGGTGAGTTTTATCAAATGTTTTCTTGGGACATTTTTATTTTTCGATGAATGAAATTTGCGGTGGAAAGTGATAAACATGGCTTATGATCTTTTTCATCATTTAGAGACTTACAAATTCTCTATCATTGATATTCGTATCACATTCGAATTTGCAGAGTCAACTCTGAATAGATATGGCTGTTCATCAAAAAGACAAAATGTTTTATGTTGAATTAGTGGAATGGGCAAACCAACTGCAAATTCGTAGATGTGCCTTAGAAATGCATTCATTGGCGAAATAATTGGCGATGAGTTTTGTACAAGATTGTCAAATGTTTTCTTGTGGCATTATTATTTTTCGATGAAAGAGATATGAGGTGGAAAAGGATAAACATGGCTGATGGTCTTTCTCATCATTTAGTGGCATGAAAATTCTCTATCATTCGTATTCGTATCATATTCGAATTTACAGAGCCAAATATCAATAGATATGGCTGTTCATCAGAAAGTCAAAATGTTTTTAATTGAATTAGTGGAATAATGTAATCATCTGTAACTTCGTACAATGGCCTTGGAAATATATTAGTTTGAGAAATAAATTTAAGCTGAGTTTTGTACAAGTTTGTCATATGTTTTCTTGTGACATTTTTATTTTTCGATAGATGAGATACGCGATGAAAAATGATAAACATGATAGATGCTTCTTCCTCTTCTTGTAGAGTCATGAAAATTGATATAAATTCATGTAGAGTCATTCGTGATATAAAAATATTTCTGAAAATTTGCAGAGATAACTCTCAAATGATATGGCTGTTCACTATAAAGACAAAATGTTGTATAATGAATCAATGGAATAGGCTAATCAACTGCAACTTCTTAGATGTGCCATGGGAATACATTAATCGGTGAAATAAATTTATAGTGAGTGTTGCATACTTTTATGAAATGTTTTCTTGTGAAAAAATCATTTTGGATGGAAGAGATATCTGTTAGATAATCTTTTAGAGGCATGAAAATTCTAATTCATTTGCTGTCGTCAAAAAATATTTCATGAGCATTTACAAAATTAACTCTCAAAAGATATGTTTAATCATTAGGAAGACTAAATGTTTTTATATTGAATTTTTAGAATGGTATGAGGGACTAAACTTTGTAGAATTGCTCAGGAAGCGTATTAATTGGAAAAATTAATTAATGGTGAATTTAGATCAAGTTTATCAAATGTTTTCATAGGTCATAAATAAATTTCATTGTAAGAGATATGCTAGATTATATCAAATTTGACAGATGATTTTACTCTTCTTTTATTATTGAATTTATTGAGTAAATTGTTTGTTATTAACTTTATTTTATTTCAATTAAAATAAAGTTAAAAGCAAACGATTTCTTTGATAAAAATATTTTAATAAATATTATTTCACTTATTTTTTGTATAATAGCTGATGATCAATTGGAAATTTTTGAATCTGGCAATGGTTTATGAGATATGCCGTAAAGTTGAAAGAATAAACAAGCCGATGGAATTCTAAAAAGCTTGGAGTATTATTTTGGTTTTAAAAACTCAAGACTCTCTGAAAGCTATAGTTTGAAACTTAAGAAAACGGGTGGCTTTCTAGAAATCATGCATAAATACCGTATCATTAAATATTTGTACTTTCTACAGCGTACTTTCTTTCATGTAGTAAAATGCCAAGAAAAAATGTTCAGCAAACCAAGGCAATTAATGAAATTTAGTTTTTAATGAAATAAATTTCGTTTACAAAAAAGTAACTATACATAACTTAACATGTAAAAATTGTGCTTTGTAGTTACTGTCCCTATACATAACATGTAAAAAGGAGAAAAAAATTGAGCAGTTTAAAGTGTAAAAAGAAATCAAAATATCTTTTTTGCCCAAAATCATATCACCTGTGAAAAAAATGAAATTACAACTCTGTCGTAACAAAACCTCTTCACTAAACAGGTTATATCACAATTTTTTTGGCGGAGATAAAATCAATTTGCTTTTTCAAGCAACTAGAAAACTTGTTCTTTTTTCTTTTACCATTTCAAGAGCTAATATTTGACTATAATTTTATGCGATGAACAAAGAGATAAGCGTTTCCTTTAGTTTGGTAACTTTTCTTTAATAAAAAACAAATAAAAAACCTACATTCTTCAATAAAAAATAATAATAAAACTGCAAAATTGAGTTTGTTCACATTTTTTCCAAAGAATGAAGCCGATTATAGGATATATGAAAAAGTTCTAGATCAGATTTCTGTTTAAGTGCACTTTTTATAATCTTTTATTAAATTGAATTTTAGTCATATTTTTAAAGTTCATTTGAATTTATGCTAAATTGGATAGCATAACAAATGAGCATTGCTGTATTTTATTAAGTAACAATTTTCAGAATTCATTAATAATGAATTAAAATTTTAAATTCGAAATCATAATGAATTGCCACTTTAACACAAATATATTTAGCATTATAACTATAAATTTTGTGTTTTTTCTTAAACTTTATAATAATTAGCAAATACAGCTCTTCAATAAACCAAGAAATATATTTTCTAACCGTATCGCTATAATTGACTTTTGCACTATAAGAAGAAGTTAAATATATATTTTGAAAAATGCTGTAAATGAGGCAAATACATATTTCATGTTGCTTTTCTCAATTAAAAGTGACGTTGTCGATGAACAGAAATCAGAATTTTTATGAATTTATAATTACGTTATAAGAGCCGTATTTATCTAATATATTTAAGCTAACATTATGTATATGGATGTAAGCATCTAAGGGCAATGAAACTGATGATTCTAGAAGCTATAAGAGTTTTGGCAATAGCTCCAAAGCATCAGATTATAACGATCCTTCTAAAAAGCTCATTTGTCCTGTCACCGAAAATGTAGAATTCCAGGAAGTAGAATTAAAATCAGTCGAGTATGAAATCAGTGAGAGGAGCAGACGAATCAAGAGGCGTGAGCAATCGTGAGAGGTCTCTCTCCTGCAAGTTCTTTCTGAGAACTTTGTCGTGATGTGATTACTCATAAGGAATTTTCAGCTTGTTTGTTGCTGTATGCTGCACGTTTTTTTTTTTGTATTTCCTTTAAAGAGGGGAGAGTTTGTTACATATGCTGACATTTCTAGAACTAAGTATTGTTACTTTTTGTGGTATTTATTGTATTCTTCTTCGTTATTGATTAACTGAAGAAAGTTGTTTCTCTGATTTTCTTATGTGCTTCTTCTTCCATTTCTCTTTGTTACATGGGTGAGATAAAAGAAAATTGTCAAATAATAAAAGATGCTTTTTTTAAATACATTAAGCAGCCAAACCCAAATAAAATTGTTTTTTAATCTGTAGAATACAAGAAAACTGCATTCTCGGTTATTATTATACGTTTTAATCTGCAGAATATTTTATATCTTTTCGTTTATCTGAACAATAATTTAGAACAAAATACATTGTTGTTGTTCAAATAAAAATTTTATTTGTACTTTGATGAATACTTGCGTGGTAGGTAATAAACATATTAGCCAGATAATCTGCAAACTTAATATGTATGTGTGGAAGTTTTCCTAATCTACAAGTCGAGCAGTTTGATCTATAAATTAAGTTTTAATAACCGCAATAAACATAGATTCATTTTTTTATTATTTTGCACAATGATTACTTATATATATTGTAGATATTATATTATTTTTATTAAAAATATTGTTAAATATCAAACAAAATTATTGTAATTTTCGCCATGTTAGATGATAGTTCGCCAATTAGAGCAACCATTCTTATTGTAAATTATGATTTTTGTTTTGCATTGACTTCTTGTTTGTGTCTCGTTTGGTTGTTGGCGTTCTATGGTGAGCGTCTTGTAACGGAAAGTATGGAACTGGTAATTAAATATTGCGGAATAGAAATTGATTTGATTATTCAGAAAACAAACCAGCACTCGTCGAAACTTTATTGAAAAAGTAATATATACAGTCCACTTAGTATTCTGCAATTATAATAAACGTATATTATATATTTGCAGTTATGATAAAGAAATTAGAAAAAAAAGAAGTATTTGAGCTGAATGAGTCACGATGTTCCGTTTCTGACTTTAGTTTACAAACCAAATTCTTTACCAAATGTTATTAAATACATATAAATAATAAATTAAAGATACAACATAAAATTTGAATTTTAACTGTACCTGTATTTCACCTTTAGAAATAAACAATAAATAAAACGTTACCATATAATGAAATATCTACGAAAAATTAGTGTATTATTTTTAGCTCAAAACACCCAATCTTAAAGAGCTAAAAGGTACTTAATTCCTCGTCTAAAATATATTTTACTTTACTTAGAATTGTGAAAAAAATACAAAGAAATGAAATTAAAAGCTGTTTTTCTTTATAAATTTCTTATACGTTGGACGTAAATGATCAATTAGTGACTTTGTCAGAAAGATTATTGGGATTTACTGAAGATTAGAGGGGGACATTTTTCGGCTGTCTTTTGATTTTTCGTGGCAGACGAAAATTTGATCCACATCTTTGCTGATTTTACTTTTGCTGAAATTGCATCATGTTGTGAAAAGAATATTTGAAAAATATGAATTGCGAAGATCCATTTTGTGAAGTGAAAAGTTATTTTTCTGTTTGAATCTGTTAGATATTTAAATTTTATTATTTTAGCTCATTTGTTAGTTTTGTATATCTTTATCTTTTAATATTTACCCTTTCCATTTTGAGTTTCTCAGACAAATTTTACTACGCTTTATTTGCTTAGCTGTTATTCCCAATTCAATTTAATTCAATGATATAATTATTTTTATATGATTGAATTCTGTACTTCTGTAAATTATAAACCAAACAAATTTACATGGGCGATAGCTGATAGGAATTTGCAATCTTTTCACTTAAACTATATGAACTTAGTTCTTTAGTGATTTAAACATTTTAGAAACATATTAAATTGTGTACCCGTTCTTGTAACATTTACCGCAGAGACAGCGCCCTCTCATGCCTGGAGACAATGACTCATTGTAGATCAGGCGATGTCTTGTGTTGGGTGATGTTATTTATGGTCTTATTTGTATATCTTACATCATTCTATCTTTTATATATAAATTGTCTATGTATAACATAATTCTATAAATAAGTAACTGCTAAACTAATTCATTTTTTTACTAAATTCCTTAAAGACCCCCAAAATGGATTATTTAAATGATTATTTATTTTGGTTAGGCAAACATTAAAAAAAGATTAAAATGAAATCTGCTCTGCATATTTCAATGTATCATGTCAGAGCATCATTTCTTGAACGGACAACCACCGCGTGCTTTTGCAAGTTAAATAATATTTTTATTCATTTTAATCGTTTCATTGAATTAGTCACTTTAGTATTCCAAACGATCCAAAAAACTTTGTCTCGCCTTTATTGTTTAAAAAAATATATCACATTTCCTATTTATTTCCTTTCATATAATCACGCTCTCAAAGTGACATTTTTCTAAATTTTATTTGCTGTAGAAGTTAACTTATTTTTTTAATCAGAGCTTTTGTAAATCCAATCTCAGCACTTTATTAAAAGCTGATTTTTTTAGATGCTCGTGCAGATAGTAAAGTTTTTATTTTTCGCCTATGGATTTTTGTTGATGCCGCAAACCTCATTTCGAAAACAACATCATGTTCTTACATGATAATAAACTAGTACGTTACACCACTTACATATAAAAAAATCTTAAAAGTTTTTATAATTGTTGTAAGAATGTAATAAAAGTTTCAGAACTAAAACTCAAAGCTAAAGAAAAGCTATTAATACCCATTTACTTTTTAAGCGAATTCAGACGCTTTCTTTGAAGAAGACAATATTTAATTTAAAATTATACAAGGGGATAGATTTTTATTAATGTGTTTTTTATTATTTTCTTTGTTTTTTGATAACTAAAGGGGAATATTCCTCATTCTATTTTCTATGAAAGATTAAGTAAGAATTACGAAAAATGTAATAAAAGTTTCTTAAATACTTACATTAAACTTATTTTGATTTTATAATTACTTTTATATTATTTCGAATGCCATATATGTTTAAAATTCCTCAAAATTGTTAGCCTTTATTGATAATCTTATTTTTTAATAATTTAAAACCTCTTAATAGTAATTTTATGAATAAAATGTTAAAATTGTGATTGATACAATTTTGACGACTGAATAGTATTATCAGTGATTATGAAACATATTAAAATGAAAAAGTAAATATTAATCTACATAATTAGTTTCATAAAATATAAGCATATATTTCAAAAAAATTAAGAGAGATTAATTTTTAAAAAATTTTAAAAAGTTGAATAATGTTTTTTTTATCGGAATCAAGCAATTTATAAAAAAATAATTAAATTACCGCGAACAATAAAATGAAAAAAAAAATCCTGTAAACACATTGCAAATGAAAATACATTAAATATGTAATAAACAATTCTATTAAATTAAAATGTTTCTTTAGAATTTCTTGTTTGCATGGTTTTATTTTGATTTCCAGTTTTTAGGCTCAGTGGTTGTTATTAATCATTCTAATAAAAACTCCAAAGAAAACTTTCTCCTCTGTTCACATATTGTATAATAACAGATTCACATAGACAAATATTTGTTTTATAGTTTATTATATATATTAGGTAATTTTTTTTCGAAGACGGCTTAATAATTTTTAATATAATTTTCAAATGAAAATTCTTACGAATTTAAAGCTATTCAGACTAAACAACAACAACAACAAACTTCTGTATTGATTTCTGTGGGTTGTGATTGAAAAATGAAAGCACAAATATATAATTATACCAAATAAAGGAGAATTAGGACTGTTATAATATAAAATCTATCAATGTTTATCAAGTTATGGATCAAAGTATGTCACTCTACAGTAGGACAAATGTAAGCTTTTTTCCCGTTTACTGATAAAAAACAAATGAAATAGCCGTGTTAAAAATGTTGTTTCTATTGCGTATGATAGAATGTTCTTTATGTATTTGAAACGTTATATAGATTTCTTACACATTTATTTATAATTTATTTATTCTCCCTGTATCTTAATTTGTACTAAACCAAAGCAATATTCCAGATATTTTCATAACTTAATCAATAATAAATTGACGAATTTAACCATATTTTATTTTAATGCTAAAAGATTCAGGAGAAAATAAATGTTTAATTGTTTCAAAATATTATTAAACATGGGATATTCATTAACTTTTAATATAAAATGGGAAAAAAATGAAGAAACTATAATTCTAATTCCTAATATCAAAGTTGCATTATAATTTAGAAGATAGATATATAAAATGCCATAACCAATTCTTGAATAGTTCTTAAATTACTTCAATAGCAGCTTTCCAGGGGAATATTTAATCCAAATCAGGAATTCAAAGATTTATTGTCTCATTGCTGAAATAATCTAATCAAAAAAGTCAGTTACAGTCATGGCTCACATAAAATAGTTTTAACATTTGGCTCTAAATTGCTGCTTCAGAATATTTTTTTTTGTTCATATATGTTTATTAAATTAACAAAATACGTAATTGGAATTGAAAAAATATTTTTATATTATAAATGTAAAAATAACTATTTAAAAATGTACTAAAATTTATATTAAAATTATTTATTTCAGTTCATGTAATAAATGATGTGAAATAGATTTCAAAGAGCAGAAATTTTTTATCATTTACTGTCCAAATACCTTTCTGTAAATTTACTGATAGCAATAGATGTTTTAATATTACTTATCCACCAAGAATGAAAATTATTTAATTTATTTGGTGAAGTTTAAAAAAATGAATTTATAAATGTATTCTCATTTAATTTTTAGTTATTAGCTCCATTAATTTCTCTTTTCCCATCATTTTTAGGAGCAATTCTATATCGAACGTAAATAGAACAAATTAAAGAAACAAATAATTATGATTCTTTGAATTCTGAACTTAATTCTAAAATGTATTGAAAACAAACTTTTAAATCTGGGGAAACGTCTTCCTTAATTATCTTTTACGTGGTTTGCTTTGAAGTCAAATTAAAATTAGTCTTATTTCTAATTTTCAGTAGAAACAAACCCGAGGGTTGTTTAAAGTGTTGAAGGAATTCATTTTTTGCTGCTCAGTCAAAGAATTCGCCTCTGTTCTGAAGAGGGTAAAAATAAATCTAATCTTTTCCTGCGAAAATTTCAGATATTAAATGAAATTATTCCAACTAATGAGCTGTTTCTTGTCAGAGAATACTGTTTTAAATTGCACATATTTGTAATAAACCCAGCTAATTTATTTCGAATCCCTTAATAATTTTTTAATGTTTCATTTAAACGTATTTCTCATGTACCATAAGATTATTCCAGAACATAAAATTTTGAAATAATCTAACAAGAAATAAAATTAATTTTGAAAATAATAAAATTTGAAAAATAGACTCCTAAAATAATGGAAGAATTCTAACAAAAAAAAGATAATTTTTTAAACATTTTGAAAGAATTTCATTTTAAATAAATAAACAGCAAACAAGAACAATAGACTCCTGGCTTTATACTTTATCATTTAACTTAATTAAGAAAATATCAAACTTGAATTGAATTCTATGTGCTGCATATATCGCTTAAAAATTAGAAATATCATCCCATTAAGGAAATTTTATACAGTTTGCTTGTTTTTCGATTGGGAAAGGGCAATTTTTTTTTATATATTCCCAATCTATTTGAGTTAAGGTTGATCATTAAACCATTTTAAAACAGTTTGTAGTTCCGATACTTAAAGTATCGGAACTACAAATGTACAGTTTGTATTGAATTCTTATCGTAATCCTTCATATCTATCATAAATCATTTATACTTATCATAAATCATTTGTACCTATCATAAATCTTATAAATCTATCATAAATCATTTATACCTATCATGAATCGTATATATCTATCATAAATATTTTATGCATATCATGAATCCTATATATCTATCATAAATTATTTATACTAATCATAAACCGCATATATCTGTCATAAATCATTTATACTTATCATAAACCGTATATATCTATCATAAATCATTTATACCAACCATAAATCGTACATAGCTATCATAAATCATTTTTACTTATCATAAAACATATACACCTATCATGAATCATATAATTCCTGTCAGATATCAGTAAACTAAAGACTTCTTCTCGGCTTTTTGCGACGTAATTGCTGTGTCACTCATCACCCGAATATTAACTCGAAAAGCTTCTGAAATTGCTATTATCTCCCTTTTCTCTTCGGAACACACTTGCACATTGCCTCAGTGAAGCTCCAGGTAAAAATAGAAAGTTAAATTTTTTTAGCTAAATTGTATAGAAAATTAATTTTCTAAACTGTTGCAATGATTGGAGTTGCAGCAAAATACTCGCAATCCTAATTACAACTTGTTTTACTTCTGATGAATACTATTTCCTCTGAAGTTACGTGACATGAATAAGTTAATTTTTTGTCTCCTATAAGCAAGTTATGTGGGATATTTAAAGCATATTCAAATTCATGACTATTTGAAAAGAGATAAAATTTATCATTCAATCTTTTTATACTAATATGATTGCCTCTCATCGTTATTTGGTAAGTCATATCTGAACTCTCAGACCCACTCGAAGAAACATGGATTTAAGCCAGAAGAGCTGAATGACCGAACCGCAGGAACAGCAACACTGGCGGGAACTGTGGTTGAGTTCTAAGTGCCAACCCCGGCCACGGTACAACTCTCCCAATAGGAAGTATGTCCCATTGTCGATGGGGTTAACCAAACTCCCACCTATTAATGTACCCTCCAGGGCGGCGAGTTCCAGCCACCAAGCTAGAAGTATCTCATTCTCATTCTGATGTGGCCCTAGGGGGATCGTATCGCAATTTGGAAAAAAAATGAAGTTGTAGTAAAAAAAAATTTTAAAAATTGAAATAAGAGTTATTTTAAAATAATTGTAAATTGAGAAAAAGAGAAGCAATTGAGGGTTTTTACTAAAAAAAAACCCAGAAAAGCTAGTAAATCATAGATTGGGAAATTGATCTTTGAAAAGACAAGTAGAAATCGGTTATATATTAGATAGATACATTAGATGATACAGCTTACATTTGTACGTTTTGCCAAAATTCCGTTATAAGAGTTTTGTTATAAAGTGTTATTTTACAAATCAACTATTAAATAATATTCTTGAAGACAATTTCACCTCCTGACCAATAAAAGCTATTAAACATTTAAATACTACTATCTTTAGATTGTTTGTTCAGTTTCCATATATTCTTCATAAGTAATTAATACTTTTCTTTGTGCCGGCTTTCTGGCATATAGGTTGCGCGTCTTCCTCATGTTTCGGGAGTCCAGGGTTCGAGTGCCGGTTTAGGCAAGGTAGTTCTTCTGTGTACTATCTGCGAGATGCGTGACTTCTCCACCTTTTAAAAAGGGGTTGTACAAGCAGATGTTTTGCGTGTGTGGGTATGTCGTACTCTTGGCCCTAGTTGGAGCGATTTCAAAAACAAGAGGCGCTCTTTTCGGCTTAAATCTGTATCAGCAGGGAACTTCTCCATGGCAAGTGCTGTAAGTAAAAACAATAGCATACCCTTGCTATCAATGAGTGTATATACAATAATTATTTTATCATTTGAGAACATGATGTTGTTTTATCCAGGAGGTTTTAATGTCTCCAAAATTTACTGGCAGATAATATTTTTTACGAGTGTTAGCAGTATTGCATTATTATTAAGAATGCTTCTTTGAAGGCAGATGCGTTTTAAAAAGGTTTATCCACTTTTTAAAGATTAATCCACTTTTACCAGCATTGATTTATTATTAAGAATACTTCTTTGACAAACGATGTGTTTTTAAAAGCTTGACTATGCGTTTTTAAAAAGTTGAAACTATGACATCATAGCTGTTATTTCATCTCAAAATTTTAGCCCAAAACTTTGTTTGCCCACATCATTAATCATCAAATTACACCCACATCATTCGTCTCACCACCAACTCGCTGATGGGAGAGTAGGTGGTGTAAACTTAATAGGATAAAATCTATCTTACGTGAGTAATTTCTTTTGTGTAGTAGTTATGTTACTCGTTTACAAATTCTAAGATAGAAAGTTCGGTCCTAGGGCAATCCACACATTCTTAAAACGGTGACCAGCGACCTTGAATAAGCAACTTTCTACAGTTGCTTTAGGGCCCTCTACAGGCAGCAAAATTCGTCAAGGGCATTAAATACAATAGCCAATAACAACATTTACAGCACCAACAACTCATTCACGCTCTAGTATCCTTCGTCTTACCACCGACTCACTGGTCAGAGAGTATGCGGTGAAACCTTTTTAAGTCAGATAACATCCTCCGGACAAGGGTAGTTACTTTTGTCTAGTGGCTACGTTACTAGGTGATAAACCCTAATGTTGAGAATCCTGTCCTACACATTCCCGACAAATAAAAATGTAACTTTTTTCAAACTTTGTGTTTCAATTTGGATGGATCAAAAGTGTATTAAATACAAATTCTATCTTTGAATACTTTCCCAGTGATTATTCTTCAAAATTCTTCGCCAAGGGTAACCGAATACTCTATAAAAATGCTAAACTTTTGACAATGTTTTATATTTTGCAACAATTGCTCGTCAATGCTATGTAAAACACTTCTGAAATAATGCATATACTGAGGTATATACGAGAAAGCATTGGAAAGACCACTGCAATAGGTTCAGCAATCCCTTGTAATGACTTGATCCTGGTCAATGAAATAAACGGGTAGCAGTTAAACACAAATGTTTATTTACAGCTTTATACAATTACAGAACAATAACTCGTCCTCTAGGTTAATAAGCTGGAAAATATTTACATCTGGATTAACAGTTCCACGACTAACACAAGGAAAACTAACAGGCTGTTAGCTTATCGCGCTACTGCAATCGTAGCTCAAGGGGATCTACGGATATAACCGGCAGATCTTCAATCAAGCTCCAGATCGCGTGGTGTCTCTTCAGCTGCCCAGCTCTTCAGCTCTGTTCACAACTCGTCGATCAGCTCTTCTTGTCTCGTCTCGTCTCGGATCAGTTCGACTCCTCGTCGGATCAACTCCCTCGTCGTCTCTTCCTTTCCAAACTTTCCCTTTTAACCTCGGCCAAACTCCGCCACTCAGTTTCGCATTAGTGCGTTGGAGATGCCGATCATCCAATAATTCTTCAGAAATATTCCCAGTAGTCAGCGGTTAAACCAGGAAATTTTTTCTAATCATCCACGTCCCTAGCAGACCCTTTACAATAGAGAAATATTCACATCTGGAGGTTTCAGTACTTCTTTCTTCAGAGAGCCGTAAACGCATGTGCTGTTCTTTATCGGAACTTTATCCTAATTCGGATTGTCCATAGAAGAAATAGCTACATCTTGTGTTTTGACACGGTTTCCTTCTTCAGGGGGCCGCAAACACATGTATGATCCATTATCTGACTCCATTGAAGTCCAAAGGGTAACCTCAAAGAGGAAGAAATACAATGCGCAACAAAGGAAAAAAAATCTCACCACTGACCAAAAGAAACAATGTTCGAACTTGAGTCTCTTAAAAAAGGGCGATATGTTTTAGAATTTCTTTATACCCTGGTATCCTATTTAAACATGAGAAAGAATGAAAAACATATCTGTTTTTCGATATACTTAACATTTTACTATTGTGCTTTGTTTTTAAAGAATCTCTAGTATTATATATTTTATATAAATTTTATTATCACCATTTTACATCTATGCATAATATAAAATGAAGTTTCCTGAAAACGTCTGTATGTTGGAACTACAAAAACTAGAGAAATGACAAACGGGTTTTAAAGATATTCATACCGTTTTGTAGTGCGTTTATTGAGGAAGGTTTTAGTACATTAAAAAGAAGGAGTTTTATAGTTGCGATTTTAACTTATGCGCGAAAACCTCAATCTACGTATTTGCAAATGGCAAGAACTGTGGTATGCATATGTGATACATTTCTTTGTTTACGTCTGATTTTAAAAAGTGATTCAAGTCTGATTATGCCAAAAAGAAGGAAATCCAACCTTGAATGGATCGCCCGTGTTTAGTCTACGGACATATCATGTTCTTACCTTTGTAATAGTCTAGATATTTCTGAATGTGTGCTGTAAAAAATTGTTTTGTAGATATTTTTGATAATTTTTAAATGCATTTTTATGCTTGTTTCATGTTGCGTAACATGGCTGTTTCGGTTGGAATGGAATCTAGACAAATTAAAAGCTAAATTTTTTTGATGCTATGCTAAGGGCAGAGCCGACTGGGTACTGCTAGTTTTCCAAAAATTCAAAAATAAAAAAGTCCTTCTTTAATGAACAGAGACGTGTTTGGAATTTATTTAATAAAGTTTCTGAATTTTCGGTATTTTTGACAATAGATGTTTGACGATTACTGCACATGCGCAGTTACAATGATGATGTCACTCTAGATATAGATCTAATCTTTCGCATATTAATTTTTTACCATATATTTTAGCAAATTCGAATTCCTCAGATAATAAAAATAATATTAAAAAGAAAGAAAAAATATTGAAATATTGAAAAGAAATCAAAATCATATGAGGGAAAATAATTTTTTCGAAGATAAAAAATAATTGGCACTTGAAGATACAAGAGAATAAAAGTGCATTTCAATTCCTTTTTGACTTGGCTTTTATAAATTCCTTTAAGTACTCTAAAGCCTTCCTATTTTCTTTCAAATCTTAAAATTTAAGAATTTCAAAGAATACCTTTCAATTAGAAATTATATATCTTTAAGTAATTAAAGATTTAAAATTCTTTTCTGGGACATGGTTTTTTTTAAACATGAAGGATGTTTTACTGCATTGAAGATATAGTTTCAACATCAAAGAGCCTTTAACGGCATAAATGGTTTGATTTATTATAATTAGTTTTACTTCAATGGTGCTGTGGTTGTCTGGGATAATTAGTGGATTGCTGTTATCTCTTAATTATTTTTCAACATGGTAACGTGGAAATCAATTAAAGTTGGCACAAAAATTAAATTGAGATACTTGGCGAGAATATTTGGCTACGTAATTAGTTTAATATTACAGCAGATAATTAGCAATAGTTAAATTTTTCTAACACATCCCACACATTTTACTTGTATAAATAATAAAATGAGCGCATTTCTGTAGTTAATTAAATAAGCTAGATTTATATCATTTATGCAATCTTGAATATTAGTAAAAATTTCTAAAATTATATTAAATGTAATTTCATTATGCCTTATATGTAAAAATAGTGCTTTGTTCAATATTTAATATTCAACTTGAGTCTTTGGTTTCATCAAAATTTTTAAAAAATAATGAGTTTTCTACAAGTTAGTTTTTTAAAAGTTATTGAAATGATTTCCTTTTTCGCTTGAAATCTAATAATTTATTTTGGTTTCTTTCTTCAAATAAAATGCACTTAAAAAAACTAATATAGTTATTCATCTAAAAGTAAATATTACTTAATTAGAATATTCGACTTTCTTTTGCTCATAATACAACCATGCATATTATTATTCTACTTTGTAAATATAGCAATAGTTTTTTGAATTCGCATATAGGATGTGACACTTATTCCCTTTTCAACTGCTTATTATGTATATACGAAAGATATAAGAAAGTGTAAAATTATACGAGAAAGGGCTTATGGGATCTCGAATCCATGTCTGCTAAAATTTATTTAATTTAATTGTATCGTATTACAAGATTTTATCATATTTACCAAGTTGCTTCACAGCATTGGCTATTATTAAATGGAAAGGAAGATTATTAATTATAAAAAAAATTGCAAGGGAAACAAAAATTAGTACAAACAATTTTTATTAGTGAATTTATTAACTCAAATGCTGTTGCTGAGGCCCATGCCAATTATTGCATTTGTTTACATGTATGATATAAAGGGGATGACAAGATAATTATTGCATTCATTTACACACATTGTGTTGCTGTAGCACCAGGAAAATATTGCATTATTTTACACGCATGATGTTGCTGAGTTACCAGGGAATTATTGCATTTATTTACACACATGTTGTTACTGAGGCACCAGATAATTATTACATTTATTTACGCGCATGGTGTTGCTGAAGCACCAGAAAATTATTGCATTTTTACACGCATGATGTTGCTGAGGTAGCAGGTAAATATTGCATTTATTGACACAAATTGCGTTTCTGATGCACCAGGAAATAATAGACGTATTTAAACAGAAGAAGTTTCTGAGTCTTCAATAAATTATTAAATTTGTTTACATGTATGTTGTTGTTAAGGCTCTACGAAATTTTTGCATTTATATATATATGTGTTGTTTCTGATTCGTTTGGGAATTATTTCATTTATTTACAAATATGATGTTGCTGACCTCTTTTGGAACTAATGCATTTAATTATTAACATAGTGTTGCTAAATCTCTATGGTGATTATTGCAATAATTTATAGGCATGGTATTGCTGAGGTTCCGATGAGTCATTTCATTGAATTTTAATCTGCGTTTTTAATTCCTGATCCGTTTTCAAGTTATCTTAAAAAATAAAAAAAAATTTTTTAATTACAAACTTTTTTATGGCAACAGAAAATATTTTTTGGAAAATGTTGGAAATTGTAGGTAATGTAGCACACCATTCAGAATATATCATTGAAAAGAGAATATTTGCATTTTAAAGTGGATTAAAAATAATTTGTTTCTTCATAAATAGGTTTTGACTGTTAATCCTAAATAAAGTTAGAAACATAGTTTCAAACATTTTAGAAATCCATTTCCCAAATGATTAAAATTAAGTTTCTAACTTTTTTTATTGGCACCAATTCGCATTTTTTTCCTAATGTCAGCGACCAATCATTGATTTCAGGTGTTTCCTATTTACACTCAGTCTGAAAAGGGTTATAATAAACTGGATTTGTGTTTAATTAAAATTTAAAATTCCTTACAGCATCATTTCACCTTCAAAGATAAGTAATAGCTATGATAATATTATTTCTTTTGGAATCAATTAATTGCTGAAAGTAAAATGAGTATATAAAATTCGATGAGTAATAGATGATAAATCGCCTGATCATCACTAGATCTTTATCTCCTACAGATGATGGAATTCCTCTCCTAAGGGAAGAGCTGGCACGTGATCGGTGTTAGCCCATTGAATTCTACTTTATTTCTCATCACTGCTGTTGGATCGCCTAGGTATTCAGATTAATCCGTGTTCCTAAGGGAGGATTGGTGTAACTGTCTAGGTTTTTTTATAGTTATTATCATTGGATTATCTTTATTTTTTCCCTTGTCTTAATTAGTATTTTTAGAAATCTAATGGAGTCTGCATCGTCATTTTGACTTCTAATTCATTCTTTTTAATCTATGATTCAAAAAGTTAACTCTTCAGTGTACGCACACAATTTTTCAGCTTTAGCTCATGCACCTTGAAATTTCAGGCACTTATACTTAAGTGAGAAAAAATTATGCTTTCGAAAAATTCGAATTTTAGAAATATGAATATTTTTATTTAAATTAGTGCACATAAAATATTTTTTATTCTCTAAGTGTGTCATCAAAATGCAAAACATTGGAAAAAGTTCCTCTTCTTGTGATTGATTTGGAAAAACAAGGTATTTATCTTCTCTAATCTTAAGAAAGAAGAGTTTAATATCTTTTTCAAAGTTCTTTAAAAGTCCAATCAATACTTAATAGTTCGTTTCTTTTACCCATCATTGAATCTCGTTGCAAGCAACCATTCATTTTAAAAACGAATTCGTTTTTATATAATAAACAGTCCAAATTAATGGTCATTTCTTCGCTCGGTAATTCGATCTATAGTAACTTAATTTCCTTTTCAGATCGAATATTTCAGCAAAAGGGTCCTTTTCAAAGGCACGTTTGTTCCTTTTCTTGAATTTTTGTTTCTTTTATTTGTTTTGTTTAGTTTTTCAATGCCAAGGATTTCATTATTTATTTGTCTCGACGGTTTATTATTCCTTCATCTATTCTATTTGCATCGGGTATGATCGATACGAAACTCTTACCTTTAAAAAATGAATGGAAGTAATGGAAATGTCTTGTTAAGAGATATTTCATCTGCATTTTGAACGATCGACTCGATTTTTTCTTGGTTACTTCCTAAGCGAGTTCAAAGGCGGGGTTTCAAGCTCTGATTTATTCAGTTGAAGAAAAAGTAACGATAGATGATAAATAGGTATATTGTTTATTTTGATAGCAGATATGGAACGATTTATGTTTCTTCTTAGTTTATTTCATAGACAGCCGATTGTGTATGGTTTGTTTTAATACAATCTTTAATTTTCATATGAGACTTAATTATGGGCCTTGTTGGCTTGGTGGTAAGGTCGCCGCTTGAGAACCGTAGGGTTTCGGGTTTTAGACCCGATTTTATCGAAAAACCGTTGAGTAAGGGCTTTTGTTAAACGTTAGATCCATCATGGACAAGCGTCCTATGGCTGGAGTGATGTGGCGTGGATGAGGTATGTCATTTCAAGTGAAATCCTCGGCATCTGGCAGTGGTTTTCGGCAGATGGTGAGACCCGTCCGCATATAAACTAACCTTACATTGATGGGAACCTTACAAAAATTTAAGCCCGCTGATTGGTTGGACTCATCCTACGTCAGGACCTGTGATGTGTAAGGATTAGTGCAGCGCTTCTCTGGTCTTAGACATAAAAAATTCATACAGTTTCTTTTTCTCAATCTTTATGAAATGTCTCTGTTTTTGGAGACCAATCTTCCGGCCATTTTATAATGCAGTGGAATCATTTACTCCAGACCAAATTTTTTGACGCAGTGATGTGAAAATTCTAAAAGAATGCTACAAATCGATAGCGGAATTCGGAAAATTGACGAACACGAATTTTAATTCAAAATAACCAAGAAATTGTGAACAAAAAATATCTCTTCATCAATTAAAAATATGTTTCTTTTTATCATTTATTTTATTCACTTGTAAACATTTCTAAATATCCATCCTTTGGTAACGAATTAAAATTACACCATGGCGTCCTCTATTATAAAAATTAGCTAACTAGAATTTTTTGCGTGAATTAAAAAAAAAACATTCAAATTAAAAGATTTTGAATAGCCAACTGTTATAAGCTTCAAATTGTGCTGCTTTCTATCCCTTCTATATTCTTGAGCTATATCTGTAAAAAACACAACAAAAATAATATTATTTTTCCCAAATTAACGCATATGTAGCAAGTTTGATCCCAAAAAAAATTCCTTGTAAGAAGTTTATTTCAGAAAGAAAAAAAAAAACTAGAACTCATTTAAAAATCCTTGAAATTTTTCCGAATGAAAATAAAAAAATTTGGTAAATGAAAGTTGGCTTGAAAAATGGGAATTTATTATTATATTATTTTGTCTCTTAAAAATTGTAAATTTTCACATCGCTGCGAAAAGTAATTACCTTCTGTGCATATGATTCAACTTCATTACACAATGAAGTTGGAAGTTTAGTCTCCGAAAACACAGACATTACAAAAAGAATGAAACAATAATAAGTATTAAGTAGTTATGTCAAAAAAAAAAGAACAAAGGATCGCTATTAGTACACAAATATATCAGTTGACATCACAGGTCCTGACGTAGGATGAGCCCAACCAATCAGCGGGCTTCAATTTTTGTAAGGTTCCTATCAATGTAAGGTTAGTTTATATGCGTCCCGCATGTCCAACAATAGTCCTGTTATTTCTTTATAACAGAACATTAATAAAATTAAACTGAATACTTAATTAATATCAGTCCTTTTATTATTAAATAATATAGAGATAGATAATAGAATTAGTTAATACAGACAGATTTAAGGAACAAAATCATATATAATAATTTTTTTTTCATCAAACGTAATTAATGTAGAATATCTATATACATGATAGAGTCTTTCTAAGTCTCCATTAGGAGAAATTTGCAAAATTTTACAATATTTGTATTAGAATATTTTTTTTTCAAAAAAAATGAAAATATTGGATAAAATAAACAATTAATTTTGGTATGAAATATATGTTTAGAAAATTTAAGAACAACTATTTGAAGTAATTACTTGTCAGTGAATTAATTTTAAATAAATCTAAGAAGCTGAATTAAGTAGAAAATAAGTAAGATAAAAAACATTAAAGTCAATTCCTATTTGTGTTAACAAAGAAAAATTTGATTTAAGTTATTTTTTATTAAATAACTAAAATTAATATAAATAATTTCTCAAAAAACGATGGACTTCCCCCAGAATTGAAGTCGCATTCTTCACTTTCGAGGAAAAATACTGAAATCCTCGTATTTTACAGACTGAACTACGACCTGTAATCTTCAATTTTCGTTACAAGTGACCCAAAATCTAATAATCCAATAACTGATTTCAGGTCAGTCTTCCAATCTTTATTTGCTTTCAAAGCAGGGAACAGGAACTTTGAGATGGATCTAACTATATTGCTGCCAATTGATTCTATTAATATTTCTTATGAAATCCCCCATTATTCTGCCAAAGTCGCCAAATGATTAACAAGTTTGTCACCCAGGCATTGATTTGCTATCTCTTCAATATCCATAATTATTAATATGCATAAAACTGCCTTCCTTATGATGAAAAGAGCTTTTGATTAAATGAACTGGCATGGACCTCAAAACTTTTCAATTCAGTCACTAATTTCGGGATGAAAAAAATTAAAAATTCATAAGAGTAAAAGCATCTAGTTTTGAAGCATTAAGAGGGATATTTTTAATCGCTCGCGAATTTTAAGTCGATAATCACTTGAGATAGAGTATATTTGAACTAACGCTTTCCTCTTTGGATTCCATGATACACCAACTAGAAGCAGGATGTGTTATCGTTTCATATAAAAGGAAATGTTTTTTATTCAAGAATGATTTATTTATTTTTATGGGACCCAACGGGAACATTTCGATAGATTATAAAAATTATTTTTCTTTATTTCTGTTCAACACTGACTTTCCTGTTTCAATTTTTTTTTTAAATTTTTAAATTTTTTTCTTCTTTTCTCCTTTCTTTTCCGTTTCGACTGTAGAATTTTTCCAGCATTTAATAACATAAAGGTTTGGACATGGGTTCTAAATTCCGGCTCATCGTAATTGTATTAATGTAATTCAGAATTTTCGAGAAAAAAAAACAGATATTGAAACTAATTGAGAAATATTATCTATTTAAATAAAAATGAATCTCCAAATGTGTTACTAAGTGCAAAATTCGAGATCATCTGAACTAATTCAACTAATTTTTTAAAAAAAATATTTTCGTTAAGACTCGAGAAAGACTCTTATAGGTAGAAAAAAACTGAAAAATTGCGAAGAAAAACAGAAAAACGACACCCTTTATTCCTTTCAAGCCAAAAGTCTTCTCTCTACCTCCAAATGAGTAAAACTTTTATTTTTTTCCCCACACAAATAAGGTTAGGCTTAACATTTTTTTGACCGATTAATTCAAACGATTCTAATTATTTTCTTAGTGTTTGATGCATTTGAGATTAAACATTGCTAAAGAATTGATTTTTCGGATGGTTTTTGCAGTAATTTTGATTTAAAATCAAACAGAATAGAGGAAATTAAAAATTTCTAACCTGTATCGCGTTACTCCAATTGGAGTAGAAACGTTCACGCTTGTACAGAATGCTGTAAATGTTGATAACTGAGTTTTCATTTTAATTAAAAGTTTAAAAATGATGTGTATAATACTGTTGTAGCTATCTCGATCGATAAATTGTTGTTGTTACAAATGGCACTTGCCATGGACAAGCCTCCCGCTGATACAGCAGTAGTTTAAGTCGAAAGGAGCGTCTCTTGTTTTTGAAGTAGCTCCAACTAGGGCCAAGGGTACGACTTAGCTAAACACTCAACACCTTCGCTTGCACAACCCCTTTTTACAGGGGGTCACATTCACACATCTCACAGATAGCACACAGAAGAACAACCATGCCCAAACCGAGACTCGAACCTGGCATTCCCAGAACACGAGGAAGACGCGCTACCTCTGTGTCATAAAGATAATAAAATAGACAAGACTTGATTTTAAAGAAATACGGACTCGGTTTTCGGTTTTGCTCCATTTCATGTACCCTCTGTAAATGAATTTTTTTAAAATTAATTTTGTGATTTTCCAAGCTTAAGAAGTCGCAAGTAAAAGCTAGTCTTAAATATAAATAAAAAAAAATCTTTCCATTATGAATATAAATTTCATCAACGAGGTGGGGTTATCATTCGAATTTACTCATGTATACTCAATAGAAAATGTTTCTCTAAATTTGCTTTCACACTAATTTTAAGGTAATTAAAAAAAAGTAAAATCATTTTAAAAAGTTGAGATTCTTTTTCATTCCATCCACACATTCGGTTTAGCACTTCTTTTTATTATTATTTTATTTTTAGAATTATAGGGCCTCTCTATTGTCAAAGGAATTGATTGCCCTCCAGAGCGCCTCAGATTTCTTAAACAGGGTTAAAATTTATTTCGTCTGCTTCTCGATCTCGGATTTCGGAATTTGTCAGAAGGACCTTCGCATCAAGAAAGGATCGTATGTTTCTCATAGAGATACTCGAATTATTCCTTCTATCGTAATATTCATTCTGTAGTATCTAGTTCCTTTCCGCATTTTTTACCCATCTTCCTTTTTCAGATCCATTTGATAGGTGAAAATTTGTTTTTTGTAGCATATATTCCTGTATGTCATAAAAGTGCTAGTGAATGAATTCCAGTTTTTGCAAATTTATTTTTGTTGAATTTAACCCTGAAAACGAATAAACGTTCGCATAGACTTAAAAAATGAAATTTTTAGAATGTTTTATTCTGCTAAAATAATCTTTCAGTCGACATCTTAAGCAAAGTTTATCAATAAGAGAAATATTTTTGAAGACTGACTAACTTTGTAGAAAGTGCAAAGTTAAGTTTTCATCTTTAAATGAGATTTCTTGGGTTTTTAAAGAGTGATACAAGTTAAATAGGAAAAACTACGGAAACAAAACAAAAATAATACTATCTAAGATGAAATTTATTTTTACATTAATATCTCTCTGTCACAAAAGACAGAAAAAATATACTTAGGTAGAAGTATATAAAACTTATATAGAAACGAGCAAATACATTTTTGCTCCAAAATATATCAACATTCTTTTAATTTCTATTAAAATTTTTGTTACTTTTCTTTAATTTTTTTATTAATTTTTTATGGCGGAAACAGCGATTCATACAGGGTGATTCAAAACTTATCGTTCAAATTTCGTGGGTGAATGGGAAAACATTAGAAGAAAAATTTCAAATTAATATGTATGCTCTCTAACGTCATCTGCATGTACAAAAGAGATAAGCAAAGTGAACATAAGAAAATAGAGAGTCAGGGGTTAATTAACTTTACTTTTATTCTAACAAAGTACATTTCGACTATTTACACGAACATGGAACTCACAGAACCATTGCACTGACTACCGAACATTTTCAAAAAATACCGGACATATCAAGTGCAAAGCCTTGAGTGGTCATTATTCATGCAACGAGGTCCATTCTATTGTTGATGGGGCTTTCCTACATTTGACCTCTCATGCTCTCCTCGTCCCCCCCGAAAAAAAAGAAATTCATGGTCTATCAAGTGAGCAGGGGGGCTCACGATTGGTTCACCTCTACCAGTCCCTTAAACTCAGAATGTTCAGTTCAGGCAATCAGGCGCAAAAATTGTTCTATGGTCTGGAGTCTGGTCCTGTCGATAACACATAGATGGGCTTATATGCCCCGCAATTGTTCTATGGTCTGGAGTCTCGTCCTGTCGATAACACATAGATGGGCTTATATGCTCCACAGTTGTTTAATTGTCTGGAGTCTCGTCCTGTCGATAACACATTGATGGGCTTATATGCCCCGCAATTGTTCTATGGTCCGGAGTCTCGTCCTGTCGATAACACATAGATGGGCTTATATGGCCCGCAATTGTTTTATGGTCTGGAGTCTCATCCTGCCAATAACACATAGATGGGGTTATATGCTCCACGATTGTTATATGGGTTGAAGTCTCCTCCTATCGATAACACATAGATGGTGTTATATTCTCTACAGTTGTTTAATGGTCTAGAGTCTCGTCCTGTCGATGACACATAGATGGGATTATATGCCCCGCAATTGTTCTATGGTCTGGAGTCTCGTCCTGTCGATGACACATTGATGGGCTTATATGCCCCGCAATTGTTCTATGGTCTAGAGTCTCGTCATATCGATGACACATAGATGGGCTTTTAGGCTCCACAATTGTTCTATGATCTGGAGTCTCGTCCTGTCGATGACACATTGATGGGCTTATATGCCCCGCAATTGTTCTATGGTCTGGAGTCTCGTCCTGTCGATGACACATTGATGGGCTTATATGCCCCGCAATTGTTCTATGGTCTGGAGTCTGGTCCTGTCGATGACACATAGATGGGCTTATATGCCCCGCAATTGTTCTATGGTCTGGAGTCTCGTCATGTCGATGACACACTGATGGGCTTATATGCTCCACAATTGTTCTATGGTCTGGAGTCTCGTCCTGTCGATGACACATTGATGGGCTTATATGCCCCGCAATTGTTCTATGGTCTGGAGTCTCGTCATGTCGATGGCACATTGATGGGCTTATATGCCCCGCAATTGTTCTACGGTCTGGAGTCTGGTCCTGTCGATGACACATAGATGGGCTTATATGCCCCGCAATTGTTCTATGGTCTAGAGTCTCGTCCTGTCGATGACACATAGATGGGCTTATATGCTCCACAATTGTTCTATGGTCTGGAGTCTCGTCCTGTCGATGACACATTGATGGGCTTATATGCCCCACAATTGTTCTATGGTCTAGAGTCTCGTCCTGTCGATGATACATAGATGGGCTTATATGCTCCACAATTGTTCTATGGGCTGGAGTCTCGTCATGTCGATGACACAGAGATTCGGTTATATGCTCCACAATTGTTCTATGGTCATGGGTCTCGTCATGTCGATAACACATAGATGGGCCTATACTCGCATAAACAGTGTCCAAAAAAGCTAGTAACACAGTCTTGTGGGTAACTAGGTATTCCCAGACGGCCAATCAGGATAGTAACAAGTAAAGTCCCAGTCACCAATAATTTTAGACCACTTATTCATGGCAAAATGATTTTGCTCAGCGTGATTTTTCATTCATTTCATAATTACAGTGGAAGTGCTCGAGAGAGCTATACACTAGTTGCCTACGCATAACACCGTCTACGTACGTATGTGTATATTTGCGAATATTCTTTCTCATGTGAAATCGGTATCTTGACGTATTTTCCTACCACAAATTTTGAATTATTAGTTTTGAATTTCCCTGTATATAAGCTAGCAAATTAAATATTTATGTGTAACTATTAAAATGTGTTTACTGGAATATTTCATTATCAATAAAAACATTCTAACAGGTATGGGGGCAATTAGAAAACATGAAAAATGAAAAACAGTTTTTAATAAAAAAATACCAACAATAAATGATACATAAATTAATAAATGAATATTTAATATATAAATGAATATTTCCGTAATAAAATTTAAACCATGTCCTAAAGGATTTTTAAAAAAAGTGTTTTCCCAGTTTATTTGTTATGAAAGATGAAATTCGTTGTTCTTCTCGTGTTAATTTTTACAAAGGAAGGAGTGATGCAGTATTTTCTGAAAGTATGGACACCTGGAAACCCTAAGACAGAAGTTTGGCTTCAAGCTCACACACGTCACATTATTTTAAGGGATGAACTTCATTCAGAGAGAGAGAGAGAGTTTTGATGTTCAAATTCCAAGATATGCGTACCAGGCAATCCCTTTTCTTCCTGTTCTCATGTTATCCTTATTTTTAAATCAAACTAATATTTAATAGTTTATTCTTATCAACTTTTCTCACAACTATATGCATTCAATACCTGAATATGTTCAGCATACGAAGCAGTAAAATGACAGCTCTTTGTTTATTTGTAAATGAAATTTCTTTTCAGATAGATTTTTTGAACGAAAGTAATACTTTCTAAGTTCTTTTTCTTATTTTTATTTTCCCTATTTATTTATTTTGTCTTCCTGCCCAAAAGATTTGCTTCTTTGCTTGTTTCGGTAGTTTATTATTTCGCCATCAGTTCCATTCGAATCAGATGTGATCGATACGAGCGTTCTTCTTCTTAAAGAAAGAATAGAAATAACGCGTTTCGAATCGCTTCGTTTCCTTATTTTTTTCTCTTTGTAACGAATGAGTTCAGATGAACATAACGTGTTCTTATATGTATTCTATCTTTCAAAAATTTTAATAAATTATACATAAAGACATGGTTTATTTTAGAAATTGATGGAATCCATTTATGGTTTTTGAAATTTCCCTTATGCAAAATGCGAAACTAGATTGAAGTGTCATGAATTGCATGTCAGACAGAGCGTTTACTAGAGAATTAAAGGTCATATCTTATATTATCGCTATCTTAATCAATTTCTTTTTTAGTTTATAACTTCATTAGTAAATGGAGTAGCCTTATACAGGGTGAACACAAAGTAACTTTCTTTGAAGTAGTTTTCTTGTTTCCCTTTATAGCTAAAACGAATGAATCAGCCAGCGTCTTGATTTATGAGTAGAATGTCTTCCCCGTGATTTATTCATCCTGGTTTGAGCATGGTTGTTCTTCTATGTTCTATCTGTGAGATGTGGGATTGTACTCCCCCCCTCCTGTAAAAATGGGTTGTATAAAAAAATGTAATGCTTGAAAGTAGATAACTGAAAAACAAGAGACATTGAATATGATTAAAATCGCTATCGACCGTCTGACTATTCTCCCTGTCAAGTGGCATTAGTAACAGCAACAACAATGAATGAACGTAATGAAATCACATTTCATATGCAGACTCTGAAAGGCATAAGAGAATAAATTTCTCAAAAAAAAAAAGAGCTGAAGGTTGCCGATAAGGGCAATCCTGACGTTGTTCGAGTGTAGTTATGAACGAATAATTAAACTCACAGAAATTAATCTTTCATTCATCAATATCAAGATCCACAGGGCAGTGTGAAGGTTTTCAACATTCTGACCTTCCCTAAGTTCAACATATTGCATACAGTGCATGAAGGTCCCCTCTGCTGAGTGTAAATAGTTAGCTTCGATGTTCATAACAGAAGGTCTTATGTTCTGTTTAAAGACATGGTCTGACATTTTAGTGAAGAGCCCTCATGGTAATACACTGTCTAATGTAGAATAGTTTTACCAGTAAAGCCTGCTTAGGTAAGTTAGGTCTTAGGTCCTATATTAAGCACACATCAACCGCCAATCATGGACAACAGTCAGAAACGCATCAATAGTGAAGAACTGCTCACATATAATTTGGCTCTTTCCTTTTTACAAGGAATGCACGGCGCTGCTGTGAAGCATGTACTAAGCATTTTACATAATGCATTTATTTCTATATGGAAATTTTTTCGCTCGTACCCGGCATCAGGGCCAATATTTCTTCCATCGGCAGCTTTTTGAAAGAATTTTTTCTTCTTCAGTGTAATTCATGTTCCCTTGCCTTCACAATGTGCATATGAAATATTATTTCATTTCATTCGTTTGTTTTAGCTGTAGAAATTTCCAAACATTGGAATTATTTTATGGCCACCTTGTATATTTGAACTGAAACAACTTTTATATAAATGTGTCATTGATGCCAGTTATTATGTTTTTTTTTTCATTTTTACACCATTTTTGTCACAAAAGATTTTAACTTTCGAAGTTATGTGAAATCATACATATAACAAATGCAATATAATCAATCGGAAATGCTTATAAGCAGCTTATTCAGAAAATTTTATTTTTGAATTTACATCTTATTAGAAAAATTACTGTCACACTCTTTTTTTTTCTGCCATAGTATGCAATGGCTGTGTTCTAGTCATGTAGCACTATGTGTTGAGAAACTGTGCAATTGGCAATATGACCAATATCATTTCATTAGGGACATATATATTCACATGTATAATTTTTAATTAATAAAAAATGAATTTTATTGCTTAATTCCATCAGAAATTCTTAATTTGAATGATGGAAATATGAATGAAATTCGAATGAATGAAGTCAAAAAAGAAACAATCATAGGAAATAAATTTAAAAAATAAATTTCCTATACTTTAAAGAGATTTTTGAATTAGAGACTCTGTAAGCAATTGCACTACTCATTTCAAAATTTTGCATGCTTTTTCTGTTTATTTCGGACTGTTATTCTAATTATTCAAAACATACTAAGGAAGTTCAATGCATACTAATTAAATAAAATATTCAAAAAAATAAGCTGGCTTGAAAATGAATGCCATTATGTAAATTTGCTTATATATATATATATATACTAGCCGCCTTTTGCGACCAATCGGTTCGCCAATATTAATGCCGACTAAAGGGTTAAATCATTTTTTATATAATTTGGTCTAATAATAAGTTTTTGAGCAAAATATTTTTAAGCTTCAAATTCCGATAGTCACTTATATTATTATGTAGACCTTAAGCAGTCCTATCTTTGAAGTCCTCATCTCTCTCTGATTTTCTATCTGTGCACGTAAAATTCACTTTTAAATTAAATTGAAAATGATGAAACTTCAATTAATATAAAGACCTCTTTACTCAATCCAAGCATGTCTTTAAATAAAACTAAGCACTATAAGCAGAATAGTCCGACATTGAAGTTTTATGTTCAATACAGAAATTGAAACATTATAATTTTTTTTAATAATTTATAAGATCTCAAGGAATTACTCAGCAAAATTTTCACAGGTTAATTGGAAACTTCAGATTTTAATTTTATTTTTAGATGTATATAAATGCTCTCAATAATATTTTTTTAGGTTTATAAATATATTTAAAAAATTCCTTTAGTCTAATAAATTCATATTTGTAAAATATTCTTAATATTTCAACTTCTAAATAAATAAATAAGCATCTCTATTGTCTTCAAATCTGGCTGATTTATTCAGTTCTGAATATTGCAAGCTTAGAACAATTATCATTTTCATAATCTAGACCAATTATTCTAGAGTAGATCTGATTGGCTTCTTTGATATCTTGATAAAGTTATCTAACTTTATGTTGAAATTTTCATAGATCGATCAGCTTTGATGATTGATTTAGTTGATTGGAATGCTATTTTTTATTTAAGGACTTATTGCCTCAAGAATATTTTGTTAAATATGATTCACAGAGCAGATGATGTATGTAAAAATTTAATTCATCGGCATTTTTTCTCCCAAACTTCTAATTATATATTTCACTTAGACCATTTGTTAAGAGAGTGTGTCCCTCCCCAAAAAGTTAAGAAATTAGATGTTGGGCTCCGATTACAGAAGATGCCTTGTAGATGTTAAGCCATATTTGCCTTAAATAAAATTGTTTAATTGAATTAGTAATATATGTATAGTAAAATATCATAGAAAACGTTTCCATCCATTTATTTTCATAAAATTCATGTTTCATATTTGTTTCATTTTATACAGACACGAGCCGAAAATGACATTTTTATATGTTTAATTTGGAATGATGGTTGATTTATATTTTTTTTTCTTGTGAAAGAACATGATATTATTTTGGTAGAAAGTTTTCATGTCTCCGAAATATGAGAATAAAAATATTTTTATATGCTTTTTCAAATTTTGCATTGCTAATTTTTACGTATGCTTGTTTGAAAGAAGATGAAGTTTCAAATCATGTAACTTCTGAAGGGGTTTTTGAAATCATGGAACTTCTGAAGGAGTTGACTAATTGATCACATGGTTTACTTTATTGGTTTACGAATCTAAAAGAAACTCCAAAAATATATATTTATGTAGAAAAATGTGGTTTAAAAAAATTGTGCATTATTATCATTTTGTATTATATAATGTATAAATACATTTCTTATGTATATATCGATAAGTATTTAGCGAATAAAGTTTTTACTTCGAAATTCTTCAAATATTCTAAAATATAATTGGATTCCTACTTCATGCCATAATAAACTGATTGGTAGGGCGCGGAATTCGCATATACTTGGGCTACGAGTTAGAACCCACCAGCCGAAGACTCTCCGTGAGTGGGATGGCTGGCACACGTTAATTCCATCATGGTCACGAAGTCATCCATGTCTAGATTAATTACCGCTGGGGGTACTGACTTAGAGGTAATCGTTCGCTGTTCCAGATCTAAATTACGATTTGTGGATGAATGAATGAATGAAACGCATGAATGAAGATTGTCCATTAAAAAATGTTTGCGACGTGTGTGAGCAGAATTCTGCCCTCCGGTGCTCAGGGGTCCATACCCTCAGGAGCTGCTGCATCCCTCCTTCAATAATAAATAAGAACACGAGAACAACAACAAATTCATAGGTAAGAGTTTATCTCCCCACAAACAATATTTTTTTCACATTAAATAGATTCAGAAAATAACTAAGCGGACATTCATATAGACCCAATAGATTTCTAAGGTTGAGCAATGTCGTCCTCTCCGAGATGTTGTTTTGAGATCTATCTATATTTAATTATTCTTTTCTGCTATCCGTCGCGAAGGTAATTGGGATCCACCGTTCTTCTAGAATCCTCCAATTTGGAGCGATATTACAAACAATTCGATTTTATAGGTTTCTGCTCACACTATTATTGGATTTGCTGTAACTTAATTTCAGCTTTCGATCGATTTTTTTTCTGGAAGTAACATTTTCAAGAATAATACTGGCGGCGTTTTCTTCTTTGTTTATTTGCTTGTTTGTTCCTTTAATTTATTTTTTAAACTCCCCATCCAAAATCTCATTACTTATTTGTTTCATTATTTTTTCATCGATTCCATTTTCATTCGTATTATCGATATATTCCTTCCTTTTTTATTTAAAAAGATTTTAATTCAATGGAAATATCTTATTAAAGGAAATTTCACTGTATTTTACTGTGCATTGTTTGCTTATTTTTTCTTCTGTGCCTTCTTCTGAGAGGGTTCATAGACATCGATCAAATAAAAAGCAATAAAAAATAGTAAATAAGGGTTTTATTTATTTCGATTATCGATCCTGATTTTTTCTTCATTATTCAATTCCCCCCATATATATATTTATATATCTTTTTCAAATTTTCAATTGTCAATAAAATACTTCTTATTCATCCACTCAAGTTCAAACACATTTTTTAAAAAAAACAAACTTGTAGTGGATGATGCTTGCTCTTAATACAGTTTGCTCAAATACTGATTCCCTAATTTTTTATAAATTCATTAAAAAATAACTCCACCTCCAAAAAGCTTCATTTCCCCACCCCTAAATAAGTAACGAATTCAGTTTATTTTATTTCCACTCTACTAAGGTTAGGCTTAACATGTTTCAACCCATTTATTCAAAACGATCATGTTTATTTTCTTAGTGTTTAATGCATTTAAAATTAAGAATGGTTAATTAATCAATTTTTTAAATTCATTTTGAAGAATTTTTGAATTAAAATAATACAGAATAAAGAAGATTAGAAATCTCTAATCTGCATTGCAGATTATTTTGTCTCTTTCACATTCATTTTATTGTTAAAAGCGACTCAGGTGACAAAATGGTCTCAAACAATGTTCATGTAGTATATTTGCTGTCAGTCAATCCTCTCAATGTAAATGAAATGAGTCTTATTTCGATATATTATAAAAAAGTATATTTTAAAAATATCGATATTTTATATTAATTTTTGGAAAATATAAATTTATCGATATTTGTTAAATATTGTTGATATTTGATAAATATTATCGATATTACAGATACTATTTATCAAATGTGGACCATGGTTTTAGAATTAGTCCCTTTACATATTGAATGTGATACAATCAGTCGATGTACACAGGTCTTTATTCGAAATCTTTTTACAATTGTTAACAAATTGTATGTTTCATTGATACATTGCTCTTTCAAACTCATTTCGATTTTAGAACTTAATTCGAAATCATATTTTGAAACAAAATTTGAAAAAAATTAAATACTGATTGTTGTTGCTTTAATTCAAATGTGAAGCTTTTACTCATATAAAGTTTTTTGTGCAAATTTTTCAAGACGCATGGCAACGGCATATATTTGTCACAATTGAGTCCAAAATTCAATAAGTTGGTTCTGAATCCTTTCTGCAAAATTCTATTCAAGTATTTAAATTGGCATTCATACCTATTTAACGCTTACATTTAAAAATTCAATATTATTTGAGTCTATAATTTTTTCATGGTTGTAGTATTTTTTGATCATTAAATACTACAACCATGAAAAAATTAAATAATTGAATTGAAAATTCATGCATCTATTTTAAATATTACAGAATAAATCTGAAAAATATTAGAAAATTTAGTTCCTTTTCTTAAACAAAATTTAGCCCCTTTCATCTTTTAAAAATATTTATATTCATTATCATGGGAATACATGGTTTTGTTTTGGCTTTGAGGTTTTGTGGTGTCTCCAAGCTAACATAGGCAATGCATTGTTTGGTAAATATCATAATCTAAAGCTTAACGGACATTTCGCAGACGATTCCTTTTCAGACATTTCATAACTGCCACTATTTTTTATTTTAATTAAAATATCATTAAAAGGAAAAAGCAAACGATTTTGTTTTATTTGATAAACATATTTTTATTAAACATTTTTAAAACTTTCATTTTTAATTTTCTAGAAAGCAAAACAAAGTTTTGTCGTTCATAACATTTTGAGATGGAGAGAGAAAGCACTGTTTTTCTAAAAATTACAGATTGTACAATGATGTAATCATTTGAACATTTCAAACCAATTTGAGACGTATTTTCGAAAATATATATATATATAATTCAAAAGTTTTAGCTCTCAGCTAATTTAGAGATTTCAAAAAAAAATCAGATTTTTAAATATCGACGCATACGAAATATGATAGTCACGTGATTACCTCAAACCGGTTGAAACTGTTTAATGATTTAATTGAATTCTGATAAGTAATGACTTAAAAAATAATAATGCTCTCACATGATAACTTAAAATTTGTGATAACAAATTTCTTTTATTTATCCTTTTTCTTTTTTTTAAATAAATGTTTCAAAATCTCAATGTTATAACATTTAAATTACGTCAATTTTATTTTTTGAATTCATTTTTAAATATTTCTGAAAAATAATATGTTGATTAATTAGTGATGATAAAGACATAACAGTCACAAAAAATTTAAAGTTATCAAGCAACAAAATCTAAATAAATAAAATTGATTGCGTGTTTATTAGCCATTTGATCAATAAATTTTGTATCTGGTCACACTTTTTTGGAGATTAAAATTTCAAAACAAGTTTTAAAACATGTCTTAAGATTTTTTTTCCTTTTTAATGCCTTTTTTTCCATAGTGAGCTTCTAATTTTCAACCAAAAATTATATCGCCAAAAACATATTAAAATATTTTGCTTTTCTATGCATGAATAAAATCATTTTAATGGCAAGTGGATACAATTGTCCTTTCATTCCTATCAAAATTCTGATGCTCATTCAACGTGATCGCGAATTCTGATTGAACTTTCGATATATCGAATTTTCGGAATTTATCAAGTTTTTGATGTTCTTGCAAAATATTATCGCTTTAAAATGTGTTACTGATTGTTTATGAGCATGTAAAATTATCTTTTGACCTGCTTTAAAAGTTATATTGCATTGAATTATATCGAAAGTGGATTTTATATCAAAATATAAGCTAACATCCTTTTCGAATTCTTAGAAACGAAAATATATATATATAAACTTAGATTTTTAACATAACAAATTTGTGTTATCATCAGGATTTCTTTTTTTAATCAGGACGTTTCTGTTAATTTATTCTTCTTTCGTTAAATGTATCAAATTTATATTTTTAACAAGGAATATTTAAGATAGCATAATTATTTTCTAATCTCCTAATCTAGTAAATATAGAATAAGATTTATTGTTGAATAATTTTCCACCTTATTTATTAATAAATTTTAGAGCAAATACAGAAAATTATGAATGAATTAAAGACCATTTCACAATCTTTAAAATGAAACATTTAAGAAACAATTAATAATAATTCCTTTATTTATTAACCAATAAATATTTCACGATGAATCATTTTTTAAAGAAACTGTCAGCAGTATCATAAACAATAAGAATTTACCGGAATCTCCTCATTCTCTTATCGGATCCATAGTAACTTAATTTCCTTTTCCGATCGAATTTTTCACTGAAAGTAACTTTTGCAGGGCTCGCTTGTTGTTTCTGATTTTTTTATTTACTTTTTCCGTCTTTCCCTCCTACGGATTTCATTATTTGCTTGTTTTGGGTAGTTTATTATTCCTGCATCGATTGCATTTGCATCGGGTATGATCGATGCAGGATCCCTTTCTCTTTTGGAAAGAATTGAAGTAAATGGAAATGTCTTGTTAAGAGAAATTTCGCCTGCATTTTGAGAAGGTCGATACATTTTATTTTTTTCCTTCATCTCTTGACCGAATTTCAGGGGCGGTCTGACAAGTTCTGGTTTATTCAGAGCGGAAAATGTAACAATGGGTGATAAATAAGGCGATTATTTATTTTGATTATGGATCCGAATTTATTTATGGATTTTACATCTTAAGAATGGCGCAATGGCGATGAATAAAACATGCCAAATGTGATTTTTTTTTCACACGCTCAGACGAGTGTTTAAATCTGAAAGCATTTAAATATCACAATGAAAAATATTATAAGGTTAAAACAGCCTATTTATTTCTAAAGTCCTTGTTAATATTTTGTTAGCTTGTTTTGATAGACATTTTGATTGTTCAGTAGATGATTCTTGAATTTATTGATGAAAAAGGGATATTTTCTTGAAAGGCACAGTGTTGTGCTTTAGGTAGTCATGAAAACAATTCATCTTAATAAACTTTCAAATGATTTCAAAACATTTTATCCTAAAGTTTTAATCATCTATAATAATTTATTTCTAAAATGGGAATATATTGAAAATGAATGACTTTATGAAGGATTCATTTGGTAGTCAAAATCTTTAGCTTATTTTCCTTTATTCCTATATTTTAATAAAATTATTCTTTTCTTTTCTTTTCTATATTGAATTATAAACACCTTTGAATTTTTATCGAAGGTGTTTAAACTTTACAAAACATCTTTGAACAAACAAACTTAAGAAACATCTTTGAACAAGATGTTTTGTTTAAGAAATTTTGATGTCTCCAAAATTTACGGGCAAAAAATAAAGATTATATTTTCCCTTTACTTTCTTTTCATTTCTTTAAGATCTGTTTTTACTTGTTTTTACCAGTATTGCAATATTATTATATATGCTTCTTTGACAGCAGATGCATTTTTAAAATGTTGGCCTGCTTTTACCAGTATACTATTTCAAACTGGATTAAACTACTTAAGGATTTAAATTAATTAAAATAATGACTTAAAAAATAATGACTTAAATAATGAACTTACTAATGACTGAAACAAAGAACTTAATAATGACTTTAAAACATGCCAAATGTAAAGACTTGAAAATTGACTATAAAATAATGACAAAAAATAGGGATATAAATAATGACTTAAAAATATTAATGTTCTCACATGATAACCTGAAATTTGTGATGCTAGATATATTTGTTCTTTTTTTTTCTTTTTTTTTCTTTTTAATATTTTTTCTTTTTTTATATTTGTTTTTATATTTGATCTTTTATTATTCTTTTATTCTTGACATTATTTGCTGTATTCGTTGGCGGTTGATAATTTTAATTTCTCTCTCTTATAGGTTGAAATTCATAAATTTTTGTGCCAATACTCCAAAATTTTATTTATTATACCAGTTTATAATTATTTAATTGCCTGTATGTCTATTAAATTTTTCATTTTTTATTAATAAATACGTTTATGCTCTTTTTGTATTAATGTTTAATTTGTGTTCATT
>JAOUZG010001077.1:2276097-2288599 GCA_026289955.1 Argiope argentata | reverse complement strand
TATATATATTGATAAATTAAATAAGCTACAACTTGTTAGGGAAGTAAGAAATATTATTTTTCATCATATTACTTTTTTAATAAAACATAATTATTAAAATATTTTTCGTAAACAAATAAAAGGTATTCTTTATGTTATTGAATATAAATATTATTTCGTAATTATATAAATTAATGTTTGTTCAAAATCCTTCGCAATGACAGCTTTACCACATTTATTAATTTGTGCATATTAATTTATATTAATAACTCAAACAAGGCTTGCTCATAAAGGTTCATCATGACTACAAAAATATAATCCGAGTTTGACTCGTTTTTCTGAGATTAAGTTTCATTATTCATTCTAAATTAGAGTCACGCATGACTAAAATAAAAGAAATAATCTTCATTAATTAACAAAATCTCTTTTTTACTTCCTGATACATGAAGCATAAAGTATTGTAATAATAATTATAATAAATCGTATTTCAGATTTTGAGGAATTCTTTGTGTTCAGAAAACAATATTTTTAGAAAATTTTTATCTGTCTGCCTGTGAGTAAAATAACTTAAAAACACTTTGACCTTCATCAAATTCTTCGGTTTCTACTAAATTTTCAGCAAACATTTATTTAGAGGAATTTGTATATTTTTTCGGTTATAAATTAAAACTATCACTTCAAAATAAAGAGTGGTATATGGAAAATAATGCCATACACAGATTTATTTTCTACAGTATAGAATATTATTGAATTTTGAGTTATATCTATTAAGGAAATAATTATAGGTGTATACAATTAAAAGTATGTAAAATGGATAATTAAAAAAACAATGACTAGAATGCATTAAATTGGATATGCAGTTTGATGACCTCAATTTGAGTTATGTGTTAAATTTTGGTTTATTTGGTTGGAAAAAACGCCGGTTATAAAACAGAAGTTATCCTTTTATAGAAAGTATGCGAGAAAGTTATGGGGATACCACTCACTCTGGTTTTTTTTTTCTCCCAAAACATTTTCAGCTCTTGATTGTAAAGGTATGGAATTTTAACTTCATTTTATACTAAACAATTAATACTTTTTTTTGCTTAATATTAAAAAAATAATCAAATGCTTAAAAATTTTCTGCCCTGGAATAGAGATAACGCGTCTTTCCCAAGAAATAGGAGTTTTGGTTCGGACATGGTTGTTCTGTATTTTATCTGTAAGATGAATGAATGTGTCATTTTGTAAAAAGGGGTTGTTCAAGCGACTGTGATGAGGGTGTAGCTAAGTCGTACTCTTGGCCCTAGCTGGCGCTACTTCAAAAGAGACGCTCATTCGACTTAAAATCACGGATGCCTCCGCGAAGCTTGTCTAAGGCAAGTGCCGTTAATAACAACTATTTGTGTACTATTTTTGATTATATTATTATATCCTTCGCTTCTTGGAACTTTATAGCAGAGATTGCTTTGATTTAGTTAAAGAAACAAATTTATAATTGTTTGAGTTAACAAAATTAATACCATTATTAGGGATAGGAAATTAATTGGTCATCAAAATTAGTTAATGTCAAAGCATAGTTTTTTAAATACAAACAGTAGATATTATATACGCATAAACATAAGCTAATATGTACATGCTTAGTATAAAATTAAATTTCCTTATATTAACCTATTTCTCTATAACTGCTGCTTTATCAAAATAATATGTTAACTTAAAACATATTTGGTAAATTTCTAAATGAGAAGACAAATGTGTCTTTTTTAAACGGAACTATAAATAATGAGGCATACAGCAACAGAAAATGAACACGATTTATTTGCATAGATAACTTTATTTAAAATGTTTTGAAACAGTGAAAAACGTTCATATTTTCACCTAAACAACAGGAAAGTATAGCTCACATGATTCCAAAGTATTCGTTTTTCGCAAAACGTGCGAAAAACTCAGAAATTGTGGACATAAAAAAATTTGCTATCTCTCTCTTTGGAAGCTTGTTTGAGAAGATAGCTGTGAAACCTCCACAAAATGTGCGAACAACCCTCTAAAGAATGGCAAGGTGGAATCGTCCGAACTGCAGCTGGAGTTTTCATGCAGTGCCTTTCCAGTTGTCCAGTTGTACGAATTAAATTATTGCATTTTGAAATAAAATAGCAATGCAGTTTCGATTAATTTTTAAGAATATTTGGATTTGTTTGTATGCAAAATTGACAACTGGATTCTTTTCAAGGACATAATTTTATCGGTATTATCTAATTAAAATATCTAAAAGATGAAATTATACAATTTGAACTGAATGCAATTCAACTTTTTTATTTATTTTGATTCACTATAATAAGATGTTTTTAAAACTCTGAAATCATAAAATTTGTAATTTTTTCATTGATTATTGTCCTAGTAAGATAGTTGTGCATTCAAAATAGAAATATGTATGGATTTAAAGTTTTAAAATGGAGCTTTGGAACATTAAAAAAATAATAATTGGTGAAAAAATCTGATAAATTTAAAACAAAAAAAAAGGATTTTTTTTTCAATTTATTATTTATTATAATGAATGACTTATTGTATTATTTTTTGATGATGACACTATTTGTAACACGGCAAAACGTCTTCGAAATATTCAACAAAAATTGACTGAATTTAAGTAGAGTACATTATTTGGTTTTTAATTCTTTAATTTAATTTTAAATGTTAAAGACATGAAAAAATCCAAACATTATATATTAATGCAAAATTAAGTAAAAGTTTAAGAAAACAGACATACTATGTAAGAATTTTTTCAGTATTTTAATTGTAGAATGTGAAATGTATTTCATCTCATTTCAGTCGTTCAGGCTTACAACAAATATCAATTTTATCCGTTATTAAAACAGTATCACATTGAAAATTAATAGATATTATTTTTTGACACAGTTAAAACATCTAACATACAAAGAAAATACTATGTTAAGGTAAGATTTCATTTTTGGATTTATTCGTGGAATGTTTTTAAGTTATTTTTTTCCAAACGATTTTTTATTTTATATAAAAATGTGTTGTGATTTATTCCTTCTTAAAATTTTTTAGTTTACATAAAAATATAAAAATAAAAAAAAAATATTGTAATTACCTATCTTGCTTTTAAGTGAAATTAAAATTTAATTACAAATGTTTATTTTTTTCTTTTATATAATGTTAATTGAAACTAAATGTTTGTTATTATGTGCAAAGTTTCAAAAATATTTAAATTACCTTGTTTAATTTTAAGAACTCCGTTAAAGTAAAATCACGTTTAATGGTACTTTTACCACAAATCAGATTATAAAACTTCTGATGAATTCTTTAAGAATACAGATGGTTGTGGGGAAAAAGTATTAATAATTTACAATTAAATTCAACTCTGTTGCATGTATCTTTTCATATCACAATTAGGAGATACTTTAGAGCTTTTACGTTGCTTTTAATAAGTATACCTAATTATGTTACAGGAAAAAATTGATTTATGGTAATTGTTTCATGCATTTTCTTTGTCTGAGTAATGGACAATGTTCTCACTTTTAAATTCCAAAAATGTATTTCAAAAATGATTAAATAGTGACTGAAATTTGAGCTTTCCTCTTTCAATAATCATATGATTGCCCACTATTTTTGAAAAAAATTAATCTGTTTCTAGTTATTATAGAAATAAAGAGCTTTATTCTTTCATTCATTTTCATCTCTTCTTAGAATTTTAAGTAATTTATGTTGTATTTTGGGATACATCGGAATTAATGCTTACATTTTAATTATTTAAATATTTCCTCAATGGAAGATAGTAGAATAATTTATTCTTCTAATAATATGGATTACTCATAATCATAATTTTAAGTTAATTAACTATGCCAAAATTAGTAATGTTATTCTAGCATTGGAGGAATGGAATACTGCAGTTTCATTAATTTATAATATTACTGAAAGGTGATAATCAAAGTTATAATGTGATGATCTGTAGCAATACAGTTTGCAGTACAATTATAATCTTGTAAACACATTTTGTTGTCAACAGAGTTTTTTGTACATCATTGAGAAAACGATTTTTTTTTCTATTTTTAATTGATTTTTAGAAAAAATGTAAAACAATATACTATATTAGAATAATGCCAAGACAATTCGTTAGTATAAATCAATAATAGTAGCTATTCTTATAATATTCCTAAAACTGAAAAAATATTTAATCTTATTGCTTATTATTAATTTAAAAAACAAGGATTTTAGAATATATTAGAAAGACATTAATAAATTTGTTCGAATTTTACTTTTTTTAAAAAATTCCTATAATATTAACATTGTTGTTGCATTAAGTCTCAAAGAATTACGGTTTTTAGACCTATTGTATAATATGAGTAACCATGTGTTTAACACTCTCATGTTAGTGTTTCAATACATTGATGATAACTGTCTATAGAGTGACATTAATAAAAACAGTTTGAAATTCAAATCAGTAATGATTTCAGTTTTGTGATATTTATAGATATTGCTTCAATTTCAAATCGTTGATGTATTTAGATAATCCATTTTGTCATATTTATAGGCGTCATTCGAAATGCAAATCATTAAAACTTTATCAATATCGTGTTGATATATTTCACATTATATTTAGCCTCAGAGATCATTCCATTTAATGTCCGCTTACCAACAAAATGCGAAGATTGGGACATTATTCCATGTATATAACTTACATTTCTAGCAAATTAGAAATTAGAAATCTATTTCTGAGTATTAAAATTAAACTTACGCTTGGAATCATAAACTTTAAAATCTCAACTTTAGTCAGAAAAATAAGACAAAATATATTAAACTGCCCGAGCTAATATAATGTGAATTATGGTAGTAAGATTTATAATTCGGAAAGATAAAGACCTGAGAACCTCTTTGAAGCACCGTGAAGCTCATTCGTTGAAACCACATATGAACGATTATACCAGCAATTATATATCCAGCCTTATCATTTGTGGCTACCAAGAATAAAGAAGAAATCAGCAAATTAATGGATGCCTTAAACGACAAACGACAGTTATAAAGGACTTGGATAATCAATAAAGTGATTATCATGAAACAGTTGTTAATTTTATATCTTATAAATGTTTATTTTATTTAATGCATTCATTTTACATATTTATTGAGCGATTATCCTCAGCGTATTCATTCTTAGCCTAAGTGCCATCTGGGGAGTGATATATAAATGTTATGAAGATCGTTTGCGTTTATATTAGATATTTTGAAAACAACGTTTCTTTAATACTTTTAAAAAGTTGACCTCTAAATCAGCAATAATCTCGATAAAACTGAATATATTTAATGCAACTCATAACGATCGCATTGGTAAAATAATCTTATTGATGTAATCTTTTATCGATTAACTGCAGATGAAAAGGTAGATTGATATTTGCTTTAAATAGAATAAAACTTTCTTTTTTAGTATTTACTAGAGAATAATTGAGATTTATGCAGTATTTATGATAAACTTCTTTGCATTCGAATGTTGTACAGATGGTGAGTGTTTTAATCGAGATATAAAATATTTTTAAATGTTATTCCCTCTTTTTTTACCTTGTGGTTCGTCCTTAATCTTGAAATAGCTAGTAAGAATATGCTATAAATTGTAGATTTTTCTAAAGTGTGGAAATAACTTTTATTATTGTTAATTTAAAACATTTAGGAATGGATCATTGAAAACCTTACTAGATTCTCTAAGGGCTTCAGTTAATCTTCAACAATATATATCATTAAACTTGGGCTAGAAAATTTTATCTGCTTAATAAAAACAAAAATTATTTGGAAGAAATATTTTACCTAGAATAATGTTTCATTCCTTTTAAAAATAAATCATTTTACTCATATTTATTAATAATATCGTTTTTTATTCTTTAAATCAGGATGATTATTTTAAAATATATTAAATATCCTTTTATTTTACCTGAACCAATATATCACTAGTATCCAAAAACATTTCCTTCGTGTAGGTTGCTTTATAGTTTATATTTTAAACATTGAGGAATAGTTAAAATATCTATTTTAAAAGTAGCAACTGAAATGTGTGCTATATTACTAAAAAGAACATAAATGTAATTCCTTAAAAGAATTGTTTTAAATTCCCGATTCTATCTTGCCATGCAACTACTCAACTTCAGGCAGTTCCAACATTTAAATGTACAATTAAATGTTTCACAACTATGATTCTCACATATACCTTCATCTGAATATTATATTTATTTCCATATATACATGAGTAAAGTTATTTTCATTTTTTATTAAAAAACAGTTCATTTGTGCACGAAAATAGCACGGAAGTAGACAAACAGCATGACTTCCACGACGAACATTTCACAGTCTGTGTCTTCTGAGCATTTTGTTTTCAAATTTCAAGGCAGGATTTGGCATCGAGGCTTTCACAAATGTCCGACAGGATGGCTCTCCGTTTAATCTCTCGTTTGATAATAATTTGGCGATTTAGAGTACGCATGAACATGCAACTGGAAAATGGCGCCATAGCTCGATATCAATTCATAAAATTGAAAATATTATATCCGTAGAAACTTTTTAAACAGCCAAGGTAGTATAGAATGTTTCACAATATTACACAATATTGTACGATATTATATTATATAAAACAATATTCCACAATATATTGTGGAATATTGTTGGACCTATATTGGGAATATTGTTCCATGTCGTACACTATTGTGCGATATTATATATTCTACAATATATTGTAAAATATTGCTGGATCATTATTGTGAATATTGATCCTTTTCACACAAACTGTGCAATATTATTTAATATAAAACAATATTCCACATTATATTGTAGAATATTGTTGGATCTACATTGGGAATATTGATCTATGTCATACAATATTGTGCGATGCTCTATGATATTACAAAATATTCCACATTATATTGTGGAATATTTTTGGATCTATATTGGGAATATTGATCCATTTCATACAAATTGTGCAATATTATATGATATAAAACAATATTCCACATTTTAATGTGGAATATTGTTGGATCTATATTGGGAATATTGATCCATCTCATACAATATTGTGCGATATTATATGATATTACACAATATTCCACAATATATTGTAAAATATTGTTGGATCAATATTGTGAATATTGATCCATTTCATACAAACTGTGCAATATTATATGATATAAAACAATACTCCACATTATATTGTGGAATATTGTTCGAATTATATTGTGAATATTGATCCATTTCATACAAAATGTGCAATATTATATGATATTAAACAATATTCCACAATATACTGTTGGATAAATATTGAGAATATTGATCCATGTCATACAACATTGTGCTATATTTAATGATATTAAGCAATATTTCACAATATATTGAAAAATATTATTGAATCAATATTGTGAATTCGAAAATATTTGTGTGCTACTAAGATGTGTTCATAAAATTATATGAATACTTACCTATTGTGTTAAGTTTCATATAAGAATTAAAATTATCCAATGTGTGTAAATCTAAATATCAGCATTAAAATTACTCTTATACTTGGAATTAACTGCACATTTTTGGAATAGAATATATTTAAATTTTCCACTACACGTGAATTTTCTTATTTTAAACTGCACAAAATTATTCAGTTTTGATTTTGAATCGTTTGTAATAAGGAAGATATGATGTAAATAATAATTTTTTTTGAAAATAAGTGTATCATTTGAGCTAAAGTATACTTTTATCTCAATAACGATAAAGTTTACTTTTATCTCAATAACGTAACAATTGAGTTTAAATATACTTTTATCTCAATAGCGTACTGCAGTTTCCTAAAATAATAAAAATAAAAAATAAAAATAACAGATAAATATTTTTTTTTCAAAAAAAGACGATTATTTCTTTGGTTGAAAAATTATATTATCAATTAAAATTTAATAAGGGCTGATTGCTTCCAATAAAATTAACGTTAAAAAACATGATAACTTATTTAATTAACAACACTGTGTAGTATCACTTTAATATAAAGCAATTTTAAGTTAATTTTTAAAAATTTATCTAAACAATTTTTATTTTTAGCAAACAAGAAATTTTAAGAAATGGGATTTTAAAAAAGTGCTAAATTACATTACAAATTATTTTGAAGCCCCGGGTTAAGATTTCGATTTGGAATTATGTATTTAAAATTAAACTGATTCCTAAATTACATAAAAAGGAAAGTAATTTAAAAGTTCTAATCTGTTGTATAAATGATATTGGTGGATGTAACTTACGAATTAATTAGAAATTACAAAAGCAAAAAAAGAATAATATAAACTAAAAGAAAAAATAAAAATGATACAGTTAATTTTTTTTATTGCATTAGAATTTTCCCCTCATCTTCAAATATACTTGAACTACACTTCCTTAGCATTATTCCACCGTAATTCAACTAAATCTATGGAACAAAATAAATCTTCCCATTTTGATCGAATAAGTTGGAAGGAGAAAAGTATTTCTTTTTTATGAATATAGATGGCGCTCAACCAAATGTTTCAAAGTTTCACCTGCAACTATATTTGAAAGAAATTTCTAAAATATATCGTGTAATGTGATTAAAATTTGTTTATTAAATAAAACTTTGATAATTTATTGATAGATAAGTGTCTTTAATTTAAAATTTTACTTAATTATTAAAGTTTCAACTTGAATGATTTTTCTATAAAAAATGTCTTAATGAAAATTTGCATCGTTTTTCTCTGGTTTAGTGATAGTTGTAGCAAATCAATTGGATACGACAAAGTTATAAAATAATATCATCTTCTTTTATGGTGTTTATAACATTTTAATATAAAATTTGTGGCTCATATTTATAATTTAATGATTTTTTCTTTTGAAAAATTTACTTATTAAAGTAAAATATTCATTTTTAAACAGGTAGTTCGGATTTTAAAAAAGCGAAATTTTAAGAGCAAATACCAATTCTGAATAGGTAGTGAAATATGAAAAATAAAAGTTTTATGATTCTGGCCCAAGAAATCGAACTAACTTATCCTTACGTAATATCATTGGAAGCATTTATTGCTTATTCTGTTACGCATTAAAGGGCAATAAATGGGGGCATCTGCTCTTTTATTGCCCATACATCTTGAATGTTTAATAGTTAGGTTAACCCCCAAAAGAGGAAACGCCGTTTTATGCCTTGTTAAACGACGCTTCTTAATTTAAGACGCATATAAGCTAAAACTTTCTTACGGTACATTTCTTTATTAAATGGCTAATCGTAACGTGGATAACTTTTAGTTTGTTAATAAGTTTTGATGTAAAAATCAAATTGATGGAACTTAAACATATGTTTTTTTTAAATTAGTATTTTAAAGTCATTTTACTCCGAACTTGGGTAATTAGCTATTCTTATTCTATAGGTTATCCTTTCAAGTTTTAAATAAACTGGTTACTTTCAAAGGAAATTAGATCTCATATTGTAAAAAAATGTTGAAACTTTTCTTTCATTTTTACGAAATTTATTAGACACAATGCGTTTAGATTTAAATAAAATCAGAAAAATCAGAATTGTTATTAATTTCGAAGTTTAAAATATAACTGAATAGTATTTGAATTTTAAAATTCAACATTATAAATAAAAATGAATTATAATAATCAGAATTTTAGCCGAAATTTCATTTCATTTTAATTTTATTATCAATAAATTTTTAAATACTATTTCAAATTAACTTCACTAAATTTAATAAAAACACCTTAAGAGTATAAGGTTGAAATAAATTTTAAGTTGCAGAATTAAATTTGCAGCAATTAAAATTATTTACTAAAATTTCTGCTCTATATCTTTTTATGTTAGTTCCTTTAATGATTATACATGATACTTTATAACATATTTTTAAAACACTAAAGCATTAAAAATAAGCTTCCACTTAATTAAAGGACTTAAAGGACTGAAATATTAAGCATGACTCTACAGTTCTGATTATATGAATACCACAACTATATAGAAGTATACATAATTAGTATTATGTCTTCATGACAATTATTGCAGCAAAGAATGCCAACATTCCTTTCATAAATAAAAATAAAAACATTTTTATTTAAGAAAATTGAATTTTTCTATCAAAAAGCAATGCATATTTCTTTTTAAACTCAAAATAAAACTGCTACATTTAAATTGCTTCCTTCCGAATAGCAGAGAATTTTCAAACAGAAACAATCACATTCTTTCCACTAGATGGCGCTCTATAACTTCTTTATCGAGTTCTTGGAAAATATTCCAAAAAGTAGCTGCAAATAAATTCTATTCTTTTCCAAGCAACTATCAACTTTTCACTTTCAAAGCATCTTCCGAAACGTAAAGCAAGCTAAAATGTAATTTTATCGAACTTCGAAATATTTCACCGCATAAAAAAAGATCGATTCTTTTGTAACCAGTTCGATAATTGAAAGGGGGAGGGATTCGAGTCACTTTTTTTTTATTTTGTTCGCCGAACAGAATCTACTTTAGCTAGGTAAATGAGGCAACTCCTTCGACTCTTGACGTCACTTCCTCCGTATCGAATTGTTACAAGAATATTGGGGAGAAGGAAAGGAAAAAAAAAACATTTTGTGTAATTTCCATTCACTCTTTGCATATTTCATTCATTTTATCTTGCAATAAGCTTAAAATGAAGTAATTCTTATATTTATTTTTCTGATAAATGAATTGAAATGATTCATCAAATCGTATTTATTTTTTAATCAGAATTTAACTTAAAACAAAACAATTCTAATATTTATTTTTATGATAAATGAATTGATATACTTCATCATATCGTTTTTATGTTTCTAATCAAAACCGAAAATAATTCGTGTATTTATTTTATGCAACGAAATTGCATTTTTTATGATTTCATTATATAAAATAAGGGTTTATGATTGTCGGTTTTACATTTTTTACAGAGGCAATACACTCATTGTAATGATTAAATAGAAAATGAAAACATGAGCCATTTATAAGAAAAAAAATTAAACTATTGTGAAAATAAATATTAATAATAATATTTTTTTTTCTTTTAACCCCTTAACCGGTTTATTTTCCTTACTATCAAATAAGATGACACTTTCTATTTTGGGAATATTTTCTTATTTTGATTCAAATGGAAATCCATGGAATATTTGGCTTATCTACGTATTCGAAGTCATTTTACTATTGAATTATAATTGTTATGAATGATTTAATTTTTGTTTACAACTATCAAAATTCGATACATCGATGCCCGTACGTCGTACGGGAAAACCGGTTAAGGGGTTAAAGAATTGTGAAATTACGAGTAGTTTCATATCGAATTATTATATCTGATTTCCCCCTCTCATTCATTCGTATCGTAATTGAAACGTAGACGCAACTCTTACTTCTACAAATTTTTAGTATTATATATTTGTTGGAATAAAAAAAAATTAAGAATCTCTTTCTCACTGTGTATGTGTGACTTATAGCACCATTTTTGATACAAAACTTTTTTTCTTATTTTTAACAAAAGCTGTCTAGTAAATGATGTAAATTTCAAATAAAAACATAACTGGATATCCCCCAAAAATAAAAAGAAGCATTATTTAGTGTCATTCGAATCCAGTAACACTTAATGTATAATCTTTAAACATCATTTATTATTAATTTCTTTTTTAAATTTAGCCTAGTATTCTCCATTTCTTAATAAGTATAACTCTTGTGTAAACATCTGTTTAAAATACATTTAGATTTTTTTTTACTTTTGATTTTATATTTCATAATTCAATTATCTGATACTTTTGACCCTAAATTTGCTGGTGGCGCCATCCTGTGGGACAGTTGTGAATTACTCTGCTGGACTCGTTCGGAGCTGCACGAGTACGTCTTCTCAATCAGGCTTCACACGGCTGGGTGATTTGGTCAGCACGGCGTGGTCATTCCGGTCACGATGTGGACTCGTTCGGGTTCCAAACCGGACTGCACATCAGAGAACCATCGGTTGTCTAAGGAAGAGAGGTCATTTTGCGCTCGTCACTTGAATGCAGTCGGCTGCAAAGATCAAAATGCATGCTTACCTGATGGGGGAAAGGCTTAACAAAGGGGGTACAAATCTATCCTACCACTCGCTAAGATTCAGAGCCCGGAAGTTAGATAAAAAGTTTTTCATCATGAATCAAAATAAGTACTTATTTTTTCACCTGATGATCCCGTATAAAATGATTTTATCTTTCAATTATCAAAGGAAAAAATTGATTTTACGAGAAGAAGTTTTTAAAATTTTTAATGTTCTCTCCAAATTTCTCGAATTTTCTTTTTCTTTTTTGTGTACCTCTCCAATTACTACTATACAACTGCAAGAAAATCAGTAACTTTTCAATGGATGTAGTTTTTAGCTGTATTATGCAGCAGTAATTCGCGAATGAATAAGGAGATGTATTTTTTTTATCGTGTAAGATGATTTTGTTTTCATTATGGGTTTTTGGAATAATTGAAGCTCGAAAAATTGCCTACGCATAAATGATAATATTCAAAATATTATATATATATATATATATATATATATATATATATATATAT
>JAOUZG010001077.1:2258619-2270825 GCA_026289955.1 Argiope argentata | reverse complement strand
AATGACAGGTGGTTACCGATGGCATAAATATGTTCATTTAGGGGTCAAGATATGTTTTTATCTATCCCATTAACATTATATGACATTGATAGCATGCGATCGTAGGAGTGTAAGGTGAGGGACGTACGAGGGTCATCAGCGATCATAGTCTCCATCGACTGGTGCTGGCTTATGGAGGTGGGTAGCGAGACACCCCCCTTCTTGTCCAAGGAGCCGAACGTCTGCAGCTGGCTGCCCTCGTCCAGACCCCGGTCAGCGTCGCCGCTCCGTTTCCGCCGCGTCAAAGAGTGCTGCAGCCGGACCTGAAACAAAAATCAGTTCATTAAGCAACAGGTGGTAAATGAATTCGCTTAAAACTCTTGAAAGACACACACACAAAAAAACATTACTCTGAGCTCTGGTTTTATTTAACAACTGCAAATTCGGAATTGTTAGAATGCGGCTAATTATTGATGATGCAGTGCGGACAAAATTCGCAACTTCTAGTTTCGTAGCCGAGTCAGTAGACAACTAATCAAAAGTGATCACTCCTTTCAGGATGTTGTTATTTAGCTTATGATACTAATAACAACACGATGGTATGCCACACCATCTCCCAAATTCGATATAATAGTGAAAAATGTGAAGTTAATATACTAGAGTCTAATGCTAATTTATTAGAATATAGTATCGCACTACCCATAATACTATTTACTATTATACAGTGAAGAGGCAAAAATCAAAGCACAATGGATCTATGTTAATTTCTGTTATTTATTTTCAATTAGGGGAAGAAAGTCATTTACTAGCATATTGACATAATACTAGTTACTAACATCGAGTGAAAAATCAAAAATTTACGTACTAAGGTCTAATGCTAATTTACTAGTACATAGTTTCGTACTAGAGTCTAATATTAACTAATAAACCTTTACTAGTACATTGTTATAGTACTTGTTACTAGTACATAGTGAAGAATCAAAAATTTTAATTACTACAGTTTTATGCTGCTTTATGTTGTTTAATTCCAATTAGTGAAATAAATTTGCTTACTACTCCATTGTTGTAAATACAAGTTATTAGTACATATTAAAAACTCTAATCACTAAAATTAGATGTTAATTTATTAGTACATAATATTGTACTAGAGTCTAATGTTAACTAATAGTTTCTTACTATTACATTGTCATAGAATTAGTTACTAATACATATTGAAACGTCAAAAGTTTAAGTACTAAGGTCTTATGTTATATTATGTAATTTAATTTCCATTAGAGGAAGAAAGTTACTAGTACATTGTCATAATGCTAGTTACTAATATCGACTGAAAAAGCAAAAATTTACGTAATAATGTCTAATGCTAATTTACTAGTACATAGTTTTGTACTAGATTCTAATTTTAATTAATAATCCCTTACTAGTACATTGTTATAGTACTAGTTACTAGCACATAGTGAAGAATCAAAAGTTTAATTACTACAGTTTTATGCTGCTTTCTGTTGTTCAATTCCAATTTGTGAAAGAAATTTGCTTACTAATACATTGTCGTAAATACAAGTTGTTAGTACATATTGAAAACTCTACACACTAAGATTAGATGCTAATTTACTAGTACATAATATCGTACTAGAGTCTAATATTAATTAATAGTGTCTTACTATTACATTGTCATAGAACTAGTTACTAATACAGATTGAAGAGTCAAAAGTTTAATTACTAGGGTCTTATGTTAGTTTATGTAATTTAATTTCCATTAGAGAAAGAAAGTTACTTACTAGTACATTGTCATAATACTAGTTATTAATACACAGAAAAAAATCAATATACTGGGGTCTTATATTAGTATAATGTAGTTAGGTCTTATATTAGTCTGTTTTTTCATTTCAATTAGTGAAAAGAAACTACTTACTAACGCATTCTTATAACACTAGTGACTAGTACATAGTGAAAAATCAATATACTAGTGTCTGATGTTAGTCTCTATAAGTTAGTTTCAATGAATGAAGAGGGGTTACTCACTAGTACATTGTCTCTCCTGCGTATGGGCTCCTCTTTGTCGTAGTCGCTCAAGTACGGAGACGGGGGCTTCGTCTCTCTCGGGCAGTAGAGGTCGTCAATGTACGGATTGGTCATCGTTATCACCTCTGGAAGAAGGAAACGGATCATCAATTGCAAAAAAAAATCACTCATTAAAAACAATAACTGTGACCAATCTATCTAAAAGTTGATAGTAATTCGAATGGCCCGTTATAGAAAATATTATAAATATTATAATATAGACTAATATGTTTATATATATATGATATTATTTAGAATATATATTTCTTGGTTTCTTTGGAGAGTGAGGTTATAACTGCTTCCTTTATTTTATAAAAATACATTTTTTTAAATAAATGTTCAAAAAAGCTATTTCGAAAGCTTAGAGAGGACAAGCGTACCATGAAGACCAAAGAAACACTATTTATAGAGGACTGAGATGATATTGTGTCAAATGTGAAGTAAGAATATTCTGCAGAATCCTACGGGAAAGGCTGGGTAGTGTATAGGTTTCTTTCGAATCTGTGACACTCGACGAGGCTCGTTTATTATTTGCATTCATTTCATGTGATCTAGCTTCGAAAATCGATAATAAATTCACAATTTTTCTTCCGTACTTCATTTTTCATCAAATATTGTCCTCATCTGTGCATGTGAGCATTTTATGTTTTTTTATCGTATCCATTTTATTTGCCGGATTCGTTAAATCTTGTCTCCAACGGAGATGTCACCAAAAAGAAATAAGTTCTAAAAATGTTAAAATTCAGCTTCTGAATCGTTTCATTTATATGGTATTGGGTCTGCAATCGAAAAGATCTTTAGCAAAAATATTTGTAGTCCGATTTTTTTTTTCATTCCGAAACTATCGTTTAAACTATATTTTCATATTTATATATTTAAATATAATGAAATACGATGACTTGGTAATAATTTACTTTCAAAAATGAATTTAAGCTCGTAGTTTTTCTCGCGTTCCGTTTTACAACGGAACGAGGGGTGTAGTAACTTCTGAGGGTATGAAAACTTAAGCTCCCGAGAGCAGTAGTCTGATTCCTAGCTAATACACGTCACAAACCCTTTTTAGTGGGCAGACTTCATTCATGCATTTCACTCATTCATTCACAGATCTTAATTTAGATATGGAACAGAGAATGATTATCTCTGACTTAGCACCCCCAGTGGTATTACTCTATGCTTGGGGGTACTTTGTGTCAATGACAAATTTAACATGCGCTAGCCATCTCGCACACGGAGTCTTCGGCTGGTGGGTTCAAACTCACATCCCAAGATATGCAAATGCAACGCCCAACCAATCAGGCTATCCAGGTATTTAAGATCATTAATTTTATGAAATGAATTGAAAATATGCGTACATAAACACATAAAAATTATTGCATAAAAACGATGGAATGTATTATCATACATATGCAGTGCGATATTATATTTCATTATATAGGTTGAAGCATTTATTGATTGAAATACGGCAAAATGCAAAATTTAATTTTCTTGAATGAATTTAAAGCTCGTTTCAAATATTAATTCGAATGTATGCACTTTCACACACACGCTAAAGAAATCTTATATATAATAATGAATTTTTTGTTTGATCGTATTTTATGCACTGCAGTATTATTCATGCGATGGAGATAAAATTTTGCCAACTTATTGCTAGAAAATTATTGCTAGGAAATCCATGTTTTCCAGTTGTGTGTTGCACGCTCACAAATCGTACAGCGAAGACATTTATTTATTTTTGCTGAAAACGAAAAAGGGAAAAGCATTGTGCACTCTAAAGTAAACTTGAAAAAGTTTAAAAAAAAAGACTAAATATTATGAATACTTCTTTTTCATTTATCATTCGGTTTCATTGAAAGCATACATTATCAAAAATTAAATAAATATCATTCTTTCTACTAATCCTAACTAACCAAGACAGCTGTTTCAAATTCCAAATGATATTTCCAGAATTATTTTTTCTTTGACAGCAACATGCAAAGTACCAGTTAATATCGGGAAAAACGAACTATATAAGTTCGCATTTGTAACAATGTTGTTCGTATTTGTAATGGTATATTTCAAGGTGACCTTTGTTTAAAAAACAATGTCTTCAAGCTGTTAAGTAATGATAAAAGTTATAATTGAAACTCTGCTTAAAACTTAAGCAATACTCTGAAATACTTGACTATCTACATGACTTTTTTATGTAAGAAAGATATTTTTTATACATATAAAATAGTGGGGAGAATATAAACTTCTTTTAATAGTGGATGATGATTGTATTATCGTACGCAATCTCTTTTTAAAAAAGTACTACGAATTGTTTTCTACGTTTATTAATTAGTGTTCTTATTTTCCAAAATCTAGTTAATTCTTTTACTTTTTCTCTCATAAAAACTAATAAAGGGAAATTTTGGTATAAAAAATAAAGTTTCCCTAAAACCATATTGTTTCCACACATTTTATCTTTTATGTATTGTTATTTTGAAATCATTTATCAATTTGTGGTTTTTATTTATAGCCCACTGCTTACTAAGAACAAAAAAAGTTTGGTTACTCTGACATTTGTCGAGTAGATTTAAGCAATTTTTAATTAAATTGTCTGTCTGATAAATGTAAAGGTTATTGGCAAAGAATTACAGGAACAGCTGGTCCCAGCTGGTAATTTTTTCAAAAAAAAAAAACCCAGTAGAAATAAAAACTCCAGCTGCTATTAATTTTAAAAAGTACAGTATAAATATATATAATAAAAAATATTTATTAAGAAATTTTGAAGAAAGTTAAAAGTATCTTTTTCAATTTTCCAAAAACTTTTTTTAAAGGCACTTTTTTGTTTTAAGCTATGAAAGTGATTTTTTTAAAAAATTTTTTATCCATGGATAAAACATTTTTCTAGTTGTGCTCTCTTCTGATTTAAAATGTTATTTGTAAGTTTTTTTAATTAAATATGCCGATGTTTTATCAATTTAGAAATATTATTTTTGTACTTGGAAACTACTATAAGATTATAAAACGAAAGAAAGCGTTATTTTTCAACGCTATATTTAAAACTGTCTGAAGCATTCAACTTTCATTTAATCTAATTTAAAAGTATGAGTTTCAAATTTCTTTAATTTCATTTCCTCGAGAGAATTTATTTACTGAAATTTTCAGATCTAAAATTAATTTCTTGTAAGATATCAATGCAAATTCAATGTACCATCTTAACTAGCTCCATAAGAACTTTCTATTTATGCAAAACGCTGATTCTACGGAAAATTAAACAGAGAAATACTTTATATTGTGGAAAGAAATATTAAATTTAACAGAGCAGAATATTAAAAATATTGTTTCTAATAATCAATATTCTATCAATATATTTAGAATTATGGATACATTATCCATCTCTATTATTTTCTAATCTTGTATTTCATGGCTCTTTTCCATTGTTCTTTTTCTGCAAAACACTTATTCTACGAACAATTAAACAAAACAATAATTTTTAATGGAGAAAGGATTGTTAAATTCCACAGAATAGAATATTAAATTTAATGTTCTTAGTAATCAATATTTTTTGAATATATTTAGAAGTAATTTGTGTCCATTTCTATTATTTTCTTATTTTATATTTTATGGTTCTTTTCGATTTCTCTTTTTTGCAAAACACTGATTCTACGAAAAATTAAACCAAAGAATACTTTTTATTGAAGATAGAAATGTTAAATTTCACAGAGTAGAATAGTAAAAATATTGCTCCTAATAATCAATAATCTATGAATATATTTAAAAATAATTTGTCTCCCTTCTTATTATTTTCTCATTTTCTATTTTATGATTTTCCCCCATTTCTCTTTCTCTCTGAATAACTTTCTTTTTCTGCAAAACACTGATTCTACGGAAAATTAATCAGAACAATACTTTATATTGTGGAAAGAAATGTTAAATTCCACAGAATAAAATATTAAATTTATTGTTCTTAGTAATCAATATTCTTTGAATATATTTAGAAGTAATTTGTGTCCATTTCTATTATTTTCTTATTTATATTTCATGGTTTCTTTTCCATTCATCTTTTTCTCTGAATAACTTCCTTTTTCTGGAAAATACTGATTCTACGGAAAATTAAACTGAAAAATACTTTACATTGGGGAAAGAAATGTTAAATTTAACAGACTTATAATATTAAATTTGTTGTTATTAATAATCAATTTTATATGAATATATTTAGAAATAATAAACAACTTCTTTTTCTGCAAAACACTGATTCTATGAAAAATTAAACAAAACAATAATTTATATTGGAGAATGAAATGTTAAATTTCACAGAGCATAATATTAAAATTACTGCTCCTAATAATCAATGAAAATATGAAAATATTTAAAAATAATTTGTGCCCATTCTTATTATTTTCTCATTTTCTATTTTAAGATTCTTTTCCATTGCTTAATTTTTTCTGAATAGCTTTCTTTTCCTGCAAAACACTGATTCTGCGGAAAATTAAGCAGAATAGTACTTTATTCGAACAGTTTAGGTGGTGACAAGTCAACGAGAGTCCTTAGTATCTGCTGCTTCAAATTTCCGTCTAATAAAGCCGAACGTGTGGTGCGACTCAGAGCATTGTTTCTGAATGCAGAGCTTTTTTATCCGAAGTGTATAAACGAAAGAAGCACGTTCTGGAGTCAGAATTACGAAAGCAAACTCGGTCTTTTGTCATTGCAACATGCTTAATATTCCAGATGGAAGCGACAAGAACAAGTTTGGGTTGCCTTGGAAAGCTCCATCGGTTCATAACTCTTCTGTGAATTGCTTAATGTGGCTTACTTAGCCTGGGGGAAGAGCTTTGTATTGGAAAAGAAATTCTTAAAAAAAGTATTTTAGTAGGGATGAAACTATGTTATATTATTAAATAATCATTAATGAAAATTAATAATACCGGTAATAATAAGAAACATTATTAGTACTGAGATAATTATTAGTTATCGACTTAAAATTATTAATTAAGAGTTATTGATTATATTATATTACTAATTTTAAGATAATTAAAACTAATGCTCAAATATTTGAGATTAGTACTATGATAGCAAAGATAATTACTTATTATAATTAAGATAATTAAGAATAGTACTGAGAAATTGAAGATAAGTACTGATTATAGTTAAGATAATAAAGATTGTTACTGATTATATTTAGGATAATTGAGATTATTACTGATTATATTTAGGATAATGAAGTTTAGTACTGATTATAGTTAGGATAATTAAGATTATTACTGATTATATTTAGAGTAATTAAGATTATTGCTGATTATATTTAGGATAATTAAGATTATTACTGATAATAATTAAGATAAAAAAATTAGTACTGAGATAATTAAGATAATTAAAATTAGTGATAAGATTGAAAAAATTTCAAAGTTGATTAGGACTTTTAATTTTGGAACGTCTTCTCTAAAATAAATATTTAACTAGCTGAAGTGGTCTCCCTAAAATTTTCTCGCATACGCGCCTTATATGGCATGAGCATTCGATAGTTACGAAATATTATTTTTTGACGTGAACATAGCATTTTTACTGAATCTATCATATTATTCTTGGCGAGTTGTTTGAGGATTAATTCCTGGCATTAATATTTCCCAAAATAAAATTGGTACTTACGTATTAGACCGTTGACGCCAACGGTCCTCAATGGTTTACTATCTCATTTATGAGAATTCAAATTTGGCGATAAATGGTCGATGCCAAAGAAACCATCATGATGGTAGACGACAGTTAAGGTTCAAAATTTTTTCAAAACGATGGTGATTTTTTACCATTATTGGTAGTTTAGCAACTCATTGGAGATGCCTTCAAACTAGGCGATAAAGATCGATGGTCTTATACGTAAGTACCATAAAATTCATAATTTAGACGCCTTTTCCTCAACAGATTAAACAAAAAATTATTCAAAATTAATCTGTAGTAACAAAATCCTACAAAAAAATTTGATATAATTGTCACTGATTTTTTTCTAATTATCTCGTTTTTTATTTCTGAAAGTATAGACCGACAGACAGCAAACTTAGGGTTGGATTTAGTTCCAAATTTGGCAAGTGTATATATACATCATTAATGTTAAATTTACAAGTCGAGTTTCATATATTTTATTTTGTTATTATCATGATAACTTATATTTGAACAGACTGACTTTTCTGAACATTTGAGAGTCTGTTTACTGAAAAGTTGAGAGAAATTTAAAAATTTGGGGTAAAGATTGTATAAAAAATCTCAATTTTAATTCAGACGGTTTTTGAATTATCTTTATCATAAGCAGACCGACGGACATTTTCCAAAAGTGTGTTTTTCGAACTCAGAGACGTCTGAAATGCACAGATTTGTCAAAATCTCAAGTTTGAATTTTTTGACGTTGACGCCACATCCACTTACAGAAAAGTTAAATTCAAAAGTTGCATTTTCCATTTATAATAATGGTTTATAAATTCCTGACGTCACATCACACTTCCTCTATGTTACAGATATGAGAAATTAAAAAAGAAGCGAAAAGCATAATAGCTTTCCGCACTCTAATTTATTTAAATATTTTTAAAAGCAAACCATTAAAAATATCAAATAAAAACCAGAAAAGTAATTAGTAGAACGTTTGTCCCCAAATGTTGGCAGTTCTAGGCACAACTTAACAGTCTTTTATAAATAACTCTTCTTTTGGGTTTAAGCCTGATTTAGTAATTCCGTCTTAATTTTATTTTATTCTGAAAACCAAACGAAATATTGTGATCGATATCTCGTATTCAATCATCTGTAGATATCATTCATAATAAGCTCTAACAAAAAAATATGAAAGTATTCCTATCTAGCGAGCACAATCATTACAGATGCTATGCGAGAATGTTTTATGGAGACTACCTCCGCTGGTGGTTTTAAAGATTAAAATGTAAGGAAATGCTCAATCTTCAAACCTGGTGGATTCTGGTAGGCGATCTCCGGCGGTTTCTCGTCTTCGTCCGGAACAATGATGCACATGTCCGGATTGCCCTCTTTGCCGTTCTTCAGAAGGGCTTCTGACCTACATTAAAGGGGGGGGGGTGATGAAAGCATAAGTTCTTTAAGTGTGGATCACAATCAAAGCACATTTTTTTATTCATTGCATTTTCATTGCCTTAATTATTCAAGTGTAATTTTGTATTATACATTTAATATCATTGAAAGGCTATTTTTTATTGAAACATTTAATCAATCGATACTTCTTAAAATTCAGATTCCACCGTAAATGGTTTTATATGTTTATGCTAAAAGAAGCAGAAATATAATGTAATGATTGTTTTATAACTTCAATTATGAGAATTAAAATGAAGTAATATTGCATTTCCCAATATTACATTTACATTATCATGGCCGTCTCTCTGGTACAGAGGTAGCGCGTCTTCCTCGTGTTCTGGGAGTCCCAGTTTGGGCATGGTTGTTCTTCTGTGTGTTATCTGTAAAATGCGTGACTGTTCCCCCCAGTAAAAAGGGGCTGTGCAAGCGACTGTGGTGAGTGTGAAGCTAAGTCGTACTCTTGATCCTTTTTGGCACTACTTCAAAAACAGGAGATGCTCATTTCGGCTAAAATTTGCTGCTGTATCAGCTTGTCCTTAGGCAAGTGTGCCATAAGTAACAACAACATTATTATGGGCATATATGATTTAGTTTTATAATATAATGCCAGCATCTTAAACAAATATGTAACGTTTTTCGCTTATACAAAAGGAAATAATATTCCTAAGATATTTTTCAGTATTTTTAATTTAAGAAAATTGGAAGAATACGCTAACATTTCCTTCAAGATCAACCTTGAAACACATGCGATGGTTCCATTTCCAATCTTATTAAATAACTTGATAATTATATAAAAGGCATCTATTGTAGAACAAAATCAAATAATATAATTACGAATTCATTTTATTTTAAATTTGGTTTAGTTATATTAAAGACCCATTTTAAAGCAACACTGAAGCTATTTTGGGATGTACCCTCAATTTTGAACCATGTACAGATGACGAGAACGATACCTGAGACGGCCCCCTTCTCAAACTTCCTCACCACACAAGCGTTAAGACATTTGGATTGTACAGATTGAACTTGCCCAAGAACTTCTTATACAACGGTTCTTCGATGGGACCAGGTTTTGAATCTTCCGGTACCGAAGTTAAGACCTCAAGACTAGGCCACTGCTGCCTTCAATGATGTTAAAGCTGCCATTCTGATATCCTTGACACTAAGACAACTACCAATTACAAATTCCTCTTATATTTTAAAACAAGAAACTTTTCTGATATTCTTGGTACCAATACAATTACAATTAGCAAATTCTTCGTATATTTTAAAACGAGAAACTATTCTGATATTCTTGGTACCAAGACAATTACAAATTATTAATATATTTGAAAACAAAATCTATTCTGATCAAATTTTTGTATGCTTCGCTTTTCTTAAACATTATTCCAACGTGGGATGAACATATAAAGCAACCGCCTGAAACAAAAACTTCTACTCATCTTTTGCTGCATGGAATGGATAAATGGCTTCTTTTCACGTAATAATAAGATTATCATAAGATATACAAGTTATTCCACTTATTAACCTGTTATTATTACCATAATTATTATAATTAATAACTTTTCCATTTTAAAGCTTGGCAAACTTCTTGGAAAATTTTAGAGAATCATTTCAAAACAATTTTCATTTATGGTTATTTCAATTTTCAAAATAAAAACAAATTCCAAATTCATCTCGACTTCAAGTTCTTAACCCCCCCTCCCTCCCTTAATATTCTCTGAAAATCTATGGAGGATTCGGATACCTAATTTACGAATTCCCACTGTAGGATATATTAAACCACCAAAATTTTACTTTAAAATAAATTGCTAGATTCCTTATAACATTTACGAAACATCTCACCGAAACTTCTGGTCACAAAAAATTTCTTTAAAAAGAACTTCTTTCTCTGCCCTTTTATTCCTACTAAACTCATCCCCTTACCACAGGAACATTTCCTGCAATCTCCAACCAGGGCCTCCCCAACTCCCCACCGGCCCAGAGCCCGATAGAAACCACTACTGCCTTAATAGCTTTTATTCAGCGCCCCCTACTGGCCCACATCCAATTTATTCCATACCAGCCGAAAGGATTAGCAAGGGTCAACGGAAAATCCCGCGAGATTTCGCGAGACTACTTCTCACGCGGATGGACGTCGGTCAAGAATCTTGTCCGCTGACCACCACCTCGGGATTATGCGGGTCCTGAATTTTCGAATGCTGGAAGGACTCGCTGGGGTTGGACGTCTCCTAGAAAAGTCGTCTGCTTTAGTATGCCGCAGGGGTAGGGCAAAGAAAGATCTACGTTATTATTGGGTTTTCTCGGGACTTGGCAAGGGTATGATGAGGGGGCTTAAGGACCCGAAGAGTCGTCTGCTGTTTTGATTAATACAGAGGTAATATAAAGGCGATGTGATGATTGATGCTCTTTTTTGCTTGATAGGGGGTCTACGAAGGGGTGTTTGTGATTAAGAGACAGATGATCATTCTTCTCCATTTTCGTCGGCGGAATAATGATTTCCATTGGCCTTAGGATCACCAAAAGATTTATTTCGACCTAGTCACGTGGTAATAGAAGTAACATGTGATGCATTTGGAAAGCTCTTTATTTTACTTCGAGTGTGTGTCTGCGATGAACTTTCACAAAGTTTGTAACAAATGATTAATGCCAACATTCAAACCATGATTCAATTACTAAGAGATGATGACTTTGATTTCATTAAATTATTACGTCGGGATGAAAGTCTTTTTATTTGTTTAAAAAAAAAGAAATAAAAGCATCATTATCTCGAATTCACTGCCAAGAAATGCTGTATTATATGCAAAAAACCTTACTAAATAGAACGAGATTTTTTTTCTTTAGGAATGTTAAATTTTGCCTTAACATTTTATAGCATTAAAATAATTTCCAATTCCTACAAAATTTAAAATTATGATGTACTTTTTTTTTCGAAAAAAGCAAATGAAATATTTTTATATACAGATTTAGAATAAAAAATCAAAATTTGTAAGAATTTCTCTTGAAATTGCCCAAAATTCATTTTCATAAGAAAAATTACTAAAAATTACCTTTAAAATGACTAAAAAATTCATTTTCATAAGAAAAATTACTAAAATTTACCTTAAAATGACTAAAAAAATTTA
>JAOUZG010001077.1:2243223-2257303 GCA_026289955.1 Argiope argentata | reverse complement strand
AGTTACTTTTTATCAAATTACAAATATAATAATTAGTCAAAATATTATTGATTTCCGCAAGAATTGAACTAGCATTCTTCCTCCTTCGCATAAAAAAAGCTAATATTATAGCATTTTACCCGTCGATATACTCTCTGCTGTCTCCAATTCTCGTTACAAACTGCTAAAACTGTATTTAAAGTATTAACAATTCATTAAATTTAATTAATAAGTTTATATTTGAAAAAACTGTATTAATAACAAGCGTCATCCAATACAAGTTTTAAAAAACGCATTTGAGGTTGAGTGGATGAATTAAAAGTATTGTATTAACGATTGAAACTTATAACGATTGAAAATATATAGAGAGAGAAGAATTTAATAAAGATGATCACCTCTGAAAAAAAGTTTTATGTTTTTATTTTGTTTAAAATTATATTTTCATATCTTTATTTTGTGTTTTTTAAATGCAATATACAAAAACCAACTATTTTGAAAATGATCTTCAATGAAATATTTTAATATTTTATTTTAAATTTGCCACGTAAAGCTAACTAAAATAAAAATAAAATAAAATTTGATGAAAAAATTAAGAATTGGATAAGTGAAAAAAGAAACTGACACTTTCATTAACAAATGAATCATAAAAGGTTCAATTCACCTGAAAGTTTTAGCATGCTAAATATTTACACCTCTAAAAGTTTTCTATTAATTTTGCTAATTTACTTAATGATATATGAATCAAATATACAAACAGTTCTTATCCTGCAATTGCACATATATATTCTTTTTAAAATAAAATAGAGAGCTATGAAGCTTTTTAAAATTTTTTTTTCCTTTCCCCTGTCTGTAAAAGTTTTTGAGATAAAATTATGAGATTCCATTTTTTCCCACTTGCGCGTTACTTCAGCTCCTAAGACAAATTCACTTTTCGACGCTCAGAAGAACGGCTCAAAAATAAATTATAGAAGATTTTGTTTCTAATTCGATATGGAACTATGCAGACACATTATCACTTTTTAAATTTATTCGAAAAGTTAAAAGACACTTTAATGTTGCTGGCCACCTTATATCAATAAGCATAATAATTTTAAACTTTTATCTGAAGCAATTTATATGATGCAAAAAGCATTAACTTGATGATGTCTCATTTTAATCCTTTAAAATATAATTCGGAGGAGTAAATGTATTGGGAAAAGTGAACACTTTATTGATATAATTACCCAGCATTAGAAATACAAGTCAACCGTAAAAATTTATATATTTAATTAAAAATTATAATCTTTTTGAAAATTATACCATCTACCTACTAATTAGAATGAAATATGATTTTCTGAAAATTATAAAAAGCAAGCTTTCAGTGTTTAGATCTTACTTCTAATCTTAGTATATGGTGATATTTAATATAGATCCACATACTTATTCATTAAAAATACAATTTAAAACCAAAAGGGACCAATATTTTAAGATATCCGCTCGTTTAGAGCGAAAATTAAATGCGATTCCGACATACCTAAGATTACATGTTGCTCATTACTTTCCAAATCACGACATAAACTATCAGAAAAACGCTTTAAATAATGTTTTAATTTTAAATAAATATCATTTCTTGGAGAATTTCTCTCGGATTATAAAACTAATTAAAGATTAAAGGAACAAACAAATGCAATATTTTCGAATTAAGTCGGCCTCCTCTCTCACCCACGCTGTATCCAAAGGGCAAGGGGAAAAAGTGCTCATTAAAAACTAAAGATTTCATTTTATGGGGAGGCATGAGTAGAGAATTAAATTCGTGAATTTAAACTAATGAATTCTTAGAGATAATTTTAAAGTAGCAAAAATTCATTAGCGAGTCCGGAATGGGGAAAACTCCTAATTTAATTATCCCCACTGCATTGTCGTTCACGGAAAGGCTCGAGTGGGGAAAAAAAGCAGGGAAAAAAACTCAACAAATAGTTTTTCTCGAGCACTTCCATGTTTAAATAAAGAGCGGGTCGTCCCATTAATAGCTTTAGAAGGCGATTCATTTTAAGTGTTAAAAGATAAGAAAGCATTCAGAGACATGTAGTGGGAAATAATTGTTAAAAGTTTAATATGTTTAAATGCAGTGACCTTTTGCTTCCCACTTGTTTTATTTTCATAGATTTTTTTAAAGATTTTTTTTTTATTTCTTCAGTGAAAAACAACCTAATGAGGAAACTGCATTGGTTAACTGGATTATTTTTGCTTAAAATGAATTTTATAAAAGGTTAAAAGTAATACTAGTTGATTCATTCGAAATCTGCTTCTATGCAGTTATTTCTGTAACTTAAATTAGGTTGAATTTGCAGGCGCCGTGGCGCAGAGGTAATTCGTCTTCCTCGTGATCTAGGAGTCCCCAGTTTGAGTCCCGGTTTGGGCATGGTTGTTCTTCTGTGTGTGTGACTATGCCCTCCTGTAAAAAGAGGCTGTGCAAGGAAATGTGGTGAGTGTGTAGCTAAGTCGTATTATTGGCTCTAGTTGGTGCTACTTTGTGTTTTTCCTAAGTACTCGATTTTTGTATTCTCTTCTTATAATATAAATAGTGAAATTAAATAAAACTGATTAGTTAAATTTAAAATGAATAAATGTTTACTTTTTTAGAAAAAAATTTAATCAATCCCCTGCTTTTTGGCTTTAAAATGCTAAATTCATTTAAAATTATTGAATTATTATCTTTTATAATATAATAATAATTTATATATGTGATATAGGAATATATAATATATAAGTTATTGTTTCTCCAAAATTATTATAAGTTATTTGAAATTTATACTAACGTGTCTTTTAATTAAACATGAACTTGAATTATTTTTGGCATCTAGCAAAAACTAACTTGTTTTTCTCGACTCAAAAAGTTTAAATTGTGTAATCATCAGTATTGTTCAAACAAAAGCAAAACAACAAACTGAATAAAATAAAGTTTTTTTTCTAATTTTGAATTGCTGCAATTCTTTATTAGTGTACATCAAAGTAATTTATTCTTAGACTACACAAATTCTTGAATAATCTCAGAAAATCAAGCTCACAGTCGCTGTGAAATTTCAACTACTCTAATAATGGAGTTGTATTTTATTGTACGTTATACTTACCATGTGCATTTTCCATATGTTGGCAACACTGTTATTTTAAAAAGCGTGTAACCTAAGTTAGAATACATTAAGTAGCTAGCTTAAGCAACAAGATAAATTTCATAATATCACTATGAAATTGTAGGAAAGGGGTGTTTATAATCATTACATTAAAACACTAATTTAATTGGAATGTGAATTTAAAAAAAAATTAGAACTGTGATGTTGTAGGACAGCCATGGATGCAGCACACTCGGTGCAGTATGATTTAATAAATAGTAAGTAAGATACATTTCCAGACATTTAATACCAGTAAATATTGCTACAAGTAGGCGAGCGCCGCGACAAAGCATCCGAAATGGCGACGTTTGGCACGGAGCTTCGCGCCAGCTTGGTTGGTTTGGCGAACGGAGTAGTCTACTAGCCACTGGATCTAGGCGTTTCGGGGCACGCGCTTCCTCGGATATATAAGGAACGAATAGCCGGAGTGAGTGAGTTAGTTGAGTACCTCAGCAACAGATCCTTCAGGATCAAACTGAACAATGTTTTTTCAGTTATCAAACCGATTCTAGCAGGTGTTCCTCAAGGATCTAAGCTGGAACCAGTTCTTTTTTCTATTTTTATAAATGACATACAGAAACAATTTAATACCCTACTATGTATGTATGCTGATGATACTGCAATACTAGCGCGCAATAAAAATCCAAATTACATTACAATAGCTCTTAATAGACATATTAAATCTCTTGAGGACTGGTTCACCAAATGGAAAATCGTAATTAATGCCTCAAAAACTGAAGCCATTTATTTTAGTAGATATAAAGCTAAGAAATTCCGCCCCCTTCAAATTAAAAATCAAACTATTCCGTGGTCTGAGGAATGTAAATATTTAGGAGTCATTTTAGACAATAAACTAACTTGAAAGCCCCACTTTAATTATCTAATCAACAAGTTTCGAGACCTAACTCGTAAATTATATCCCTTAATCTCTCGAGGCTCCAAAATGACTAGGAAAAATAAAAAAATTATTTACACCGCCTATTTGCGCCCAGTAATTACATATGCTTGCCCAGTGTGTTGTTATGCGCCTAAATCAAACCTAATCTTAGTTGAAAGACTGCAAACCAGATTTCTCCGAAACATCTGCAAAATGCAATGGTATATGCCAAGCAAAAACATGTACCTTGCATTAGATTATCCCCCACTGAAAAAATTTATTAAAAAACTTGCCGAAAAATTTTTTGTTGACCTAGAAAAAAGTAAAAACGAAGCCATCCTAAATATCCCCAGATACACGCCGAACCTTAAAATCAGAAGACCCAGAAATATCTTACTTTAACTTTACTTCATTACCAAATTATTCTAATTTAATTTTTTTTCTTCTCATATCTAAAACTTAACTTCATGATGATAAAGTTCCCTCCTTCAGTACTAAGTCTAAAGTTCCCACAAGGTGCATAACTCCACGCTCACCACTCCTAAATAGCCAATCAAAACCCGTCCTGACTCTCGCCACCTCACTCACCCCTACTCTCTAACAGCTACTATAAAAGTTCCTCCAGCATTTTTCCAGTCCACTTCGAAGATGACCACGGCAGTAAATGATCGCAACGAGGAAGCACTACAGCCATGACCGGGGATAAGCCCCTGCCGGGGCTAGGTGCCCCAAGAAATCAACCACCGTAGCGAGTGAGTGAGTTAGTTGAGAGTTTTCTCCCGGAAGAGAAGCGTCTCGCTGGTCTAGAGGATTAGTGAGCTGTGTTTCCGTTTGCTGTTAACGTTGTATTATTGAGCTCGCTGTGACTTACTGTCGCTGTGCTATACGATGGCTGTTTTGTAGTCTGTTTCTATTGTGCGTAAGTCTTGCATTTACGCTCTAAGTGACTGTGTTTATATGAAAATTTTACTTTATCAATTATCCTGTAAATAGCTGTAAACAATTTTGTTTGTGCTATCCTCAAGTAAAGTCCATTCAATCCGAACCCGCTACGCTAAAAAACGTAACCATATGAACATCGTGTCTTGAAAATGGTTACAAAGAACAAGCAACCTTTACAGGTGGTAGAATAATCGGAAACCTCAAAGAAATGAGTAATTAGATGAGTATTGATGATGACTTTGGAACTAACTAAAGGGTTGTTTCATGCGATTGGAATGCATTTTAAAGAATAGATCGTTGGTGGATGTTGAAATGAGACCATAGCAATCGTTAATTGATATATCATCATCCTGGCTATTGCAGATCAGCCAGTACCACTACTTGCGATTGGTTACTGTATTATAAGAATTACAGTTTATTGTGGGTAACAGATTGCATAAAAATAAGTACTTTTCCATTAACCAATCACAAACGAAACGTCTCCAAAGATATTTGGCGTAATTCTACATTGTGTGGCGATTTTTTGTTTGTTCCCGGCTAACGAAAAAGTACAAAAAAATGTGATGTTACTTTCGGTGTTTGGAATAGTGTATACTATTGATAGCTGGTCAATTTGGGATGCCATCGACGACATCTTTTGCAAATGGTGTGACCAGCACATACTCTGGAAATCTTTCCGATGGAGCCGTTACCTTTTAACCAATGACAGTCATATTAAACTCACAAACGATCTGACATGGTATGATCACGCGTCCATACCACTAACATGAGGTAAAGAGCGTCTCTAGAGTGCTTATTTGGGGAGGGATGGAAGGAATAGAAAAAAGAACGTCTTATTTCGATAAAGGTTCAATGACAGGAAATTGTGAAGAAGTTATTCTGTACTGAATACATTTTCTTAGTGATATCATTGGTCCAATCTTGTCTTTATGATAAAAAAACCCCTCAAAAGCATATCTATCTTATGTACCAGGAGTGAAAAATGATGTTATCCATGGAATGGAATGACAACATTTCTGTCCTGATTTAAGTTCCACTGACCATGTTTGGGATGCTTGAACAGATGTTTGGCATAGTCGTCTTATCCTTCACAGATCAACATAAAATTGATAACGACGGTAATTGATCTCTATTTTTCAAATTTTGCTCAATAATATTAGTATAATAGACGGTTATTAATATCTATTGATGTCTTTTAATACAAGCATAAATAGACGGTTCCATGCAGTAACTGCAGTAAAATGTTGCAATTTCCTTTAAAGCTCTCTTGCAACAGTACTCTGGCAAGGTAGTACTGTTTTGTACTACCTTGCCAATTTATCAACAAAACATTTTTGTGCCTGATCCTTTAATATATGCATCAAATTCATTTTTTTTCCTGCAGACTTTTGCCTTTCTTTAATTAATATACTTAATTATGCCTCCGTGTATGATTTTTTTGCCCTCCAGTTAATTATTTTCAGAATTAAAGTAAAATGAGAAAAGGTGCTTAAGATTTTCCTGCTTTTAACTACATTTAAAATATTGAATTCATAATATTGATTCCCAGCATGGACTTTTAAATCGCTGGAAAGACCGTTTTACGATAATCTTTGTTGGAATCTGAGCAACGCAGGGCTTGGTGATAAACTTGGCGATCATTTGGTAAACTGGCAACAAATTTAGTGATTTTGGCGATAATTCTAGAACCTTTAAGGGTTTTCTTGATACACTTAACAGAACCGAATTATGCTTGATAATAAACCTGCAAAACTATTTATTCAATATTGGCATCAGAAATGACAATTTTAAATTTATTTCAATCATCTCATTTTTTTTTTTCGTACAGGCTTGAAATTATATTTCAGTTGCAAACAATTTAGCCATTTTATTTTTTCTTCTGATTTATATAACATTGGCTACAAAGTATTGAAACTATTTATTTCCTCAAAACTATGAAACATTAAATAATAGATACTGCCTCAAGGTATTGACATCACTGTTCGTCTGAAATCTTTCAACTAAAATTAAAATACATATTTTAAAAATTGAAATTACTTTTTTGTATTTCGAAAGAGAATATCACTTTTAACTAAATGCTATTTCATCGTTTAAAAGAAGAAACATAAACACTGAAAATTCTTATGAGCGTGTTGTTATTAGAAAATTCAATTTTTAGCTTACATCCATTTCTGAATACAGATAAGAAAGCTAGACTTCAATTATAAAATTCTATTCTATTTTTCAAAATCTTTTGCCTCGGGGTATTGATGCCTTTATGTATAGGAAAGATTAAAATTTAAATTAGTATACTTTATTTTTTAAAAAATGGAATTGATTTTTGTACTTTCTATATTAAAAATTACATTTTCAATGCAACGTGATTTCTTTTATCAAAAACATGCATACATAATTACTGAAATTGTTTATACACGTGTTGACACTAGAAATCTAAGTTTTAAATTCATTTCCCCATCTTCTCAATAGCTTTTTATTGTGTGTGGAAGAAAACTATCGTTCAATTACAAAATCTCTAAATTTTTAAAGAAAGTTGTGCACTTCCACGTTGTGCAATCTCGACTGCGAAAGTGGCAAATATTTGTTTTCCTGAAACCATGCAACATTAAACCGTCCACCAGGTGTCGCCCCAGGACGTTGACTTCATTATTCGTTGAAATCATTAAACTTTCGATTATCTTCTCCTTTGCCTAGAAGGAACGGAAAGAACTTTGTCGAATCGCTTACTCAGTTCCAGTAATCAATTTTTACTTGCTTACGAAAGATATTTGCTCCCATTTTTCTCCGTCGGTGTGGAACTTCTGATAGTCTGGTATAATTAGGTTGCGCGAAGAGATTGAGTTTGGATAACAAAACATACATTCACTTCAATTTAATTTTGCTTCTCGAAAATAAATTCGTGTGTGAAGGTGAATTTATTTACTGGTGCGTGAAGGCGAGATGACGCATAAACAGTTTTTCTTTGACGTCGAAGATGAGTCTTTGGAATCTTGTCTCCAACTTCGAATGGCAGTATAAAAATTATTAATCATCTCTTTTGGCAACAGCGAAAGACAAAGTAATTTATGCGAAGAATATTCTGTGAGCTCATGGCTCAAGGAAATGTTGAATCGAACATTTTTCTTTTCTGAATTATGAAACTTAATGAATAAAGAGGTTTTTATAATCTATGACAACTAATTTAAAATCATACTTAAAGTAAATAAATCCAAAAATTTATAAACGGAAAATGGAATAATCACATTTAATAAATTTGCTATCTTAATCAGCAATAGTTATTTAAACTCATCGTTTTAGGCTTCGGAAAATCGTCTGCTTTTTATATATTAATACTTGCTGCTTTTTATACAAAATAAATTAAATTTACTATATATTAATGTAGTAAATTTAATTTTTTTTGTATTCTTATTGGAGTATAATGAAATAAAAATCATCTGCTTTTCATATATTAATAAAGTAAATTTTATTTATTTTGTATTCTGATTGGAGTATAATAAAATAAAAAACGTCTGCTTTTGATGTATTAATATAACAATTTATTTTGAATTCTGATTGGAGTTAATGAAATAATATGTGAAATCTTTTCTATAATACATTTTTTTTTATCAAAATGAGTCTTCAGTGTTTATACAGGCTCTGGTTAGAAGTTGTGAATGCATTATAAGGGATTTATGTACTGACATTTCACGCCCCCAACTCTAAATATGGCCTATAATTGCTAGTTTGTATACTAAAAAATATTTATAGAAAAAAATAGATGATTTTGCTTAAATGACCTAAAAGAGAGGCACACCATTCGAATACAAGGATCAAGGACATTTTTAATATCATTTTTCTTCTTTTATATTGTCTGCTGCATTATCAATTTTTCTATATAATATAATAGACTATATATTTCTAATAATCATGTTTCTGAAGAAATTGATCAAAAGAGTTCTGAATGAAATTAATCGTATTATAAAAAAAGCATAATAATAAATTCACAATATTAAAAAAGAAGACATAATATACAACTAATTCGGAATATCGATGTAGAGAAGCAAATAAATGTAGATTAGAAATAAAATCATTATCAAATTCTATACAGAAAAATATGGAAAGGAGCTACAAACACAAGATTTATACAGTTGTGTATTTTTTCATAAGTTGGCGTTGTTGTAAAAGAGAAAGAAGGCAAATTTTAATATCAAAACCAAAAACTAGCTACTGCGACTAGCCAGAAGGCATGTGGACCGGAGGCCGCAACAGCAACACCGGTGGGTCTATAGTCCCTAACTGGCCACGGTACAACCCTTCTCTGGGGAAGAACGTCCTTCCTCGACGGTAGAAACCAGAGCTCCATCTTTTTCTGTACCCACAAAGGTGGTAAAACCAACAACCAAGCCGTGAGATCCTCATCTTCAATTACTAGGTACCCCCCCCCCCCTGTGGGACAGAAAAGGTGGATACCAAGAAGTTTCCAGAACGCGAAGTAACCTCACCAAAGAATAGCTGAGAACAAAAAGTCTAAGAATTTCTAGAAAGAGTTTATGACAATTTCATACATATTTTGTTTTAATGAGCCATGTTTATCTATGTATTGTTTGAATTATGTATAAGTCTAATTCTTAAATTCCTTAAATATTTTTATGACTTGTTTGTCTAAAGAAATATGATAATACAAGGTCTTAAAAGAACTTATATTAGGAACATAATTCAGGATAAAAACAAATCAACAAGTATGCATATTTTAAACTAATGAAAATTTCGTCTGAATGTTCTCATTTTAATTTTATTAATATATATAGAATTAATCAATAAAATTTATATAGTAATCTATGAGAAATAAATAATGTATTAACAAATGTCGTTTTTGGTTAAAGTAGACAAAGTAAGAGATTAACGTGTTTGCGATTTGATTTAAACAACTCAATTCAATAAATTTTGTAAAAAGCGAATACGATTATTTTCCAAATTCTTTTTTTGTAAATACAAATTTTATAAAATTTCTTCGCTTAAACTTGTGGACGTTGTTTTATCCTACAATCAGATCTTACTAATTCCAATTGAGGTTTATATATTTAAAGCATTTGATGTACTAGCATCGTGGTAATCAGAAAAAAATTATTTTGTCAATTCTAAATGTTGATACAAAAAATAGAAACCCGCTGAAAACTATTGAAATGGTTTAACAATTGCTGTCGTTGAGTAAATTTGGCTACAAAGTAGATAAATGTTTTTTTGGAGAGGGGGGGGGAGGGTTCATGAATATCGAAGCTCGACTTATGTATGTTGCATTCTCTTTAAGTCTCAATGAAGGAAAGATCATTTATCTTTACATTCTAAATTTGTTATCATTATTAATATAACTCATTGCGATGTGACACCACTGTTAGCAACATCATATAATTAAACATATAATAAATTAAAAAAGTTGCCATTATGTACTTGCTAGATTAAAACAACTTTTATGAAGAAATCCCTTTCTATACCTAAGTCGGTTTCCAATCCTTGAGGTATTGGCAAATTTATGGAACTAACTCATTTAAATTGTATTGGAAGCTTCATAAGCCAATAACATGCATGGTACACGATTAATAACGTTTGTATTGTGGTTACTCGGCTGCAAAAGCTAGCATTAGGAGTTATATCCTAGGGTAATCTAAACCTTCCCCCGTAATGGTGACACGGCAACCTTAAATAAACAACCTTCGCAAGCAGCTTCGTGTACCTATTGTGGCGCCCTCTATTGGCATCAACAGTCAAGAAGGGCATTAAAGACAACAGCCAATATTATAACCAGCTCACATACACACACTTACCATAAGCCTGATGCAAATTTCGTCTGACCACCGATTCACTTGTGGGAGAGTACGTAATGAGAGCTTTATAAACTGTTACTAGTGGGAGAGTATGTGGTGATAGCTTCATAAGCTAGGTAACCTCTACAGTGCACAAGTAATTAATTTTGTATTGTGATCATGTTAATCGGCTACAAACCCTAACGTTAGGAGTTTCTAGGGCAATCTGCATCCACCATAAAATAAACAATAAAGCGATGGGAGTTTCTGTACTTAAACTTTTAGGTAAAGTATCACCTTTGACTAATTGGGCTAGTGAAAAAATTGTACAGATAATTTATATACAGGCAGAATGCATAACTCAGAAATGTGAAGCCTTTTACTCACTCTTTTGGTCGTGCATTCTTCTTCTCGTCTTCCTTATGAGTATGACGGCTATTCCGGTGAGGAGGATGACCAGCACCACTGCGGACAGAATGACCACCATCACCTGCGACGTCAATTGCCATCGACTGCCTCTAGGAAAGACATGGGAATCAGGCAATACTGAAAGACACCATTGAACATTCTGACTGGCACATCGTATCAAATCAACTGCAGCAACATGAATTGAATTAATAAAAAAAGAGTCATTCATCAGTATTTGTACGAAATGAATCATTCTGATATACAGGAATTCTAAAAGAACATTTGACGAGAATAATACTCTTACTGTAGGGTCGTTAAGGAATTCCGTAAAATAAGAATTAGTGTAAGAGTTATTTATTTACAGAATTACGTTACACACAGACAATTTACTTATAAAAGGTGGAATTATTTAAGATATACAAATGAGAGCTTCGATAAAATCACGCAGCATATGCAATCGCCTGATCTGTACTGTGTCATCGCCTCCAGGCACCAGAGGGCGCTGTCTCTGCAGTTAGTGTAACAAGATCGACGTTATTACTAATATATGCTTTTTGAGTGTGTTCAAGCACATTTTTTACTATTCATATTTTTTGAATCCTAAGTAAAATCTACAATTCCATGCAAAATAACAGAGTCTGTTCTGCCTATAGATAATCAATACTACAGTTGAAGAAAATACTTGTTGGAAAAAACTTATTGACGAAAGGATTTGAGTCAGAGGTATATCGATGAATAATATTATGTTTCAACCCCCCCTTAGTTAGATAGCAGATGATTACGGAAGTTATGATATGTCATGAATCAAATTAGTTAAATTGTTTCAGTTGATTACAGTAAAGTTCCTTCGTCTTTCCCGCGTCCCTTTCAGTTGCACTTTTAGACCGTTGAGTCCGGTTATATACTAGGCCTGAATGGTCGTTTAAATATCTGACTCCATCTCGGTCGTTGACAACCCCAATCGTGGTGATTGTGTTGGAAATAACGAAGGAGACAATCTTGTTCTGGATTAATATATTATTTTTACATATTTACAATAGATTAAAAATGAAATGAAACATGAAAAGAAAGAGAAGCTAGTCTATCGTTCATGGCGAATCGCAACGCCCTCGTTCTACCTTCGTCCTTCCTCTGTCCCCTCCTCAGCCCTCCCGTGGTTCGCCCCCTTTGGTACCACGTGACCTTTTGTCTCCTAGCAGGTTTTCTTATCGTCATCGTTGGGAGTAGAGGAGCGGGTCTTAAAATTACTATCAATTTACTTGGGTTAGACTTATCACTTAAATAATTTTAATCAAATTCTTTTGGGCAGGTTTGAACAGGGCAGTCAAGAATGGCGTGAGATTTGCACATTAAATTTCAACTTAATGAACCTTTATTGATTGTTCTGCAGTGATTAATTGGTAATAGTCCAATTTGAAATACACAGCTTTTAAAAATTCTCTTCCTGGAAAAAGCAATCCATTAAAGATATCGAAGATATGGAAAAATATATATGAAAAGGAAAATCAAGATTTTATTTTATGCCTATACGTACTTAAGAACAATTATACTTCATTGCAAATTAGCTATAATTTGATTATTATTTAATTAAAAATTATTCCCATAATCAAACTATTCATTACATTCATGTGGTTTTGTGGGAAATTGGTTGAATATTTTTTAACTTAAAATATAGCTAATCGAGTTTTATGGAACAAAATGTTTGAAGAGTTCGCTTCTTACTAGAGAAATTAAACGTTGTTGATTCCCTCAAATTAAAATTGTTCAGCAGTTTTCCATTCTGCGGAAAGTTCATTAATTTCCAAACTACAGTACTTCCAATTTTTAAATCCCAGTGTTGTGAAAACAGAAATAGAAGCAAGTAAACCCTGATAATGAAATTAGCTGATTACAAGCATTATTTGCATTTTACTAGTTTCCCTGCTTGAAACAAGATGCAACTCAGATGAAATCTATTAATTTTCTGGCAAGAAAGTGGCTACTAAATATACAATTGTTAAAGTGTTTTATCTTTTTTCAGTTACAACATCTATATAAATTAGCTGAAGTTCATTTTGTCCTAATACTTTCTGGATTGTTCATTACGAAAATTGATAGAGGTTATGATGGAAACAATGATTCTAGCTCAAAAAAAGTTGGTAAATTCTTTCCAAAATGAATTTTGAAATTTTGGAGAAGAAAAACCTTTTAAACTTTCGCATACATAACCTTTAGTTTGTTTCCATTTATAGCTCAGTGTCCAAAAAAGACAAAAAATATTTTCGTTAGGATTAAAATGAAGTAATTGAAGATAGCATACTATAACACTACCCTGTATCCCCACGCCTATCACCTTGAAATTATCTTGAATTCATCACTTGTATAGACACAAAGTATTTTAGTCTGAAAATTTATAAGCGACATGTGATGCATTGACACTGTTCGACCGGAAGCGATAGCAATGAGCGTTAATGAGACGAGGATGTTGATTGAGATAAATGTTGATGATCAGTTATTTCAAATATTCCAGATTTCTTTTATTGCGTCACAATCTTTAATCGTTATGACTTCATTCAAAATAAAAATATGACATTAGAAGACTGGTTAATATCATCCAAGCCTGGAAATTGAATTTATGCCCTCTAGGATACTAACTGGAAATGCATCTTCGATTGTTGACATCGGCTGCCTATACATTTCTACATATTTTAATTCAATATATTTATGAATTAATAAAGAGAAGCAGATTTTAAAACTGATAATAAAAATAATAACTTTTTAAAAGGCCCTTTCCTTAAGGAACTAAAATACAGATTATTTTATTAATAATTAATTTTTTAAATGTATTCTTATAATTCATCTTTCTAAATCATGAAGTTAATATCCGACAAAATTCCTATCGGATAGTTGAAATCACATCGACTCAAAATTGAACTACGGAACTTATTAACTAAAAGTTAAAGTCTGAT
>JAOUZG010001077.1:2227030-2243123 GCA_026289955.1 Argiope argentata | reverse complement strand
CAAAATTTTAAAATTTTAAGTTTTAACACATAGTTAAAGTGAGAGAAAAAATTTATTGCAATATTTAATTTTTATAAAAATATATTGAAAATAAAATAAAATAATCTTTCACGATTCTTTGAAAGATAAGTGTGATATTTTGTTTTATCTGCTGACATTAAAATATATGTCTAGGATTAAGTAAGTTTTTATCTATTTTTCTATTGTTAACATGCGAAAACATGATGTTGTTTTGTTTGGGGGGTTTTGATATGCCTGAAATTTAAGGGCAAATAATATTTTTACCTGATTTTAGCAGTATTGCTTTATTATTGCGTATGCTTCTTTGAAAGCAAATGCTTTTATAAAAGGCTCACTTGCTTTTACCAGTATTAATTTATTATTACGTATGATTCTTTAACAGCAGATGCGTTTTTAAAAGGCTGATTATGAACTATGACATCGTAGCTGTTTTTTCGTCTCAAAATTGGTAGAGCTCCAAAACCTCGTTTGCCAGCTAGAAAAATTGAATATATATACCATAGAGGGATAGTGACCTATATTGAAGTCCTGCAAATTTTTCAAGCCGGTTTAAATTGGTTAATGACTTAAATGAGTTAAGATAAATAATGACTTTAAAAATAATAATTTTCTCACATGGCAAATTGAAATTAGAGGCCGACGATTTCATTTTCTTTATACTTTATCTTTTTCATGAACATTATTTTACTCAGCCAATGAAAAGTTTATGGAAATACCTGAAATAAATGAAATATGGGGTACTGGATATTCAAAGCTTCTCGTCTCAAATAAAATACTTTCACGGTAAAATTTCTAATAAAACTGATAGAAAATTTCAAAGTAAATATTTTTATTCGGCCATCATATTTGTTTGTAAACTATATTTTAGTTTATAATACTTATATTCAAAACACTACGCTGAGGAAGTAGTCAAGTTTAATTCGGAAAATTGATGGTGGTATTTGGGATAGTTTTTATATCTATGTAATGATTTTTATTAATGTTCAAGTTATATATATAATGGTATTCAACATAATAGTATTCCAACTCCATATAAAATCCATTCATCAAAGGCGATAGATTTCTAGCTAATGTATTTTCGACTATATCGAGGCTGAACCATTTGCAAATTTGTGCAAGTAAAGAGCATAGTTCAGATATTCAACTGATCGAACGTTCGTCTTCGAATCATCAATCCAGCCAGCCTTTCCTCCCCCTACCAAAAAAAAATATGGAGTGAAATAACAAATCATTACGAGATTACCCGCTTAAATCAAAGAATTCTAGACAGATTAGAAAAGAAGAATTATTGAGTGTTAGATGATTTTTTAATGATTAGGTCTTTTGAAATTACTACATACAGTTTAATGTTTATTATATACTTCCTTAATAAAGTTTTTCCTTCCTTACTAAAGTTTTTGGGATTATTGTATAGTAAATGCTTCCTAATTAGATTAATGTAAATAGAATTTCTCCTTGATAGCCAAGGTATTTGTGATTGATGCGTGTTAGATGTTTCTTTAATCCCTTAACCGGTTTGCCCGTACTCCGTACGTGCATCGATTTATCGAATTTTGATAGTTGTAAACAAAAATATAAATCATTCGTAACAATTATAATTCAATAATAAAATGACTTCGAATACGTAGATAAGCCAAGTATTCCATGGATTACCATTTAAATGAAAATAAGAAAATATTCCCCCCAAAAAAGGTGTCATCTTATTAGATAGTAAAGAAAAAAAAAACCTGGTTAAGTGGTTAATGTTGTTGTTTTCGTATCCGTTTTCTTTAAGGGATAGAGGGGTTCAGTAGCTTCTGAGGGTATATACCCCTGAGTACCCGAGGACAGAAGTCTAACTTCTAGCTCATACTCGTTCCAAAGCCCTTTTTAAGGGTCGGACTTCATTCATGCATTTCATTCATTCATCCACAGATCGTAATTTAGATCTGGAACAGAGAACGATCACCTCTGACCCAGTACCCCCAGTGATATTACTCTCGATATGAAAGACTTGGTGGCCAAGACCGATTTAACGAGCGCCAGCCATCACACACTCGGAGAACTTTTGGCCACCGAGGCTCAAACTCGCAACTTAAGAAATGCTAGTCCAACGCTCTAAAAACACGACTATCCAGACCCTGTGTCTTTAATAATCAGCGCTTTTGAGTTTATCGTATACGGTTTACTGTATATTAAATGTTTGCTGGCCTACTGATACCGGTAACGTGTTTTCCCGGTCATCAGGGCATTCTTGATTCGAATCCCTGTGAGGGCTTGGTTGTTCTTCTGCTGTGTTCTATCTGTGAATTATATGAATGTGCCCCCTGTAAAAGGGCCTGTACGAGTGAATGTGATGAGTGAGTAGCTTAGTTGTACTCTTGTCTCTAGTTGACGCTACTTCGAAACAAGAGACGCTCATTCGGCTTAAATTCGCGGATGCTTCAGACAGCTTGTCCATAGCAAGAGTCATTGGCAACAACAATGGCAATATCAATTTCTTTAATAGCTTGAGTGTTTGAAATTAGATTACTGTATATTAGATACTAATTTTATAAGAGTTTCTCAGGTTATTATATATTAGATATTTCTTTAATAACTAGCATTTTTGAGATTATTGCGTATTAGATCTTACTTTAGTAGTCATACTGTTTTTAGGATTACTGTATATTATACTTTCTTAATTAACAGAGCATTTGAGGTTATTGTGTATGGATTACTGTATATTAAACGTTTCATTGATTATCAGAACTTTTGAGGTAATAGTACATGAATTACTATTGATTATATATTTCTGTAATAACTAGGAATTTTGAGATTTCTTATCAGTTTTTAGTGTACCAATATGTACCATCAAAATAGTAACAAAATTTTTTATTGTATTAAGTACATAATAACTAACTGTCTAAATACGAATTTGGATTTCGATTGGGGAATCAAACATTTAGAACAATTTAACCAATAAAAAGAGCTGCTAAGTGTAAAATAATTCTCAGGAATCGAAGAAAAAATTATTATGCTCATCAAACGTATAGTAAATATTTGAATTGTAAATTTTTTCAATAAAATTAAAGCAATAATTTCCGTCTTGGAACAAATATTTTGGAATTTCATAATGAAAGAATTATTAAATTTTTCAAAAAAAAATGCAAAAATATTACAGACTTTATGAGCAAGAATAAGGAATAAATGTGTGAAATTAAGTTAGTCTTTAGGTTAGAAACCAAACTTTTTTAAGTAGCTTTTCTTAGAATGAAGCAAAATAACTTTATTGTTAATATAAAATAAAGTCATTACTAAATTCCCTATGAAAAATGATTGGGATTTTATCTAATCTACAATCTAAAATATGCCAGTACTGTATATTAAATTAAGATACCATTCAAAATAAATTAATCAAATGCTTTCAAAAATTTGTATAAACAGGATAATTTTTTATCGGTTTGAAAATCGTTTGCATCAGTTTCGAAGTAAAACTATTTGCAGATAATAATGTGTACGGTAAAAAAACTTTTAAACAGAAACTTACTTGAAAATAAAGTATCTTTGTTAGTATATTATTTATTAGAACTTTTCTTAATGATGAATACTAATGAAGATAGTCCAAGGAAGAATTTTCAAAAGCATTTTGGAGAAGTAATAAAAAAAATCTCTAAAAATCTATTGACTTCTTTCTGTGATAAAGTTCTTTGAAAATTGAAGAAATGAAAGAAAAAAAAACAAATGAAAACTACTTGAAATTCTTCGCATCAATTATTCTGAAACTTAAAGAAAAAAAAATCCCATCTTTAAATTCAAACTGCTACATTCAAGAATTTTTATCGAACAAAAACATTAATATTCCATAAGAACAGTCACGGTTTCAATATGCAAATGAGCTTTAAAGACAAATTGTGCGAATTCTTACATGAAACCAGCAACGTCTTTATTAAAGATGGGCTAACGAAAGATAAATTCAAACAAACGAAGCAAACGACTTTTAACTGAAAAATTTTCGTTGTTACCATGGCAACGTTTGATTCAAAATCACTCACAAGGTAAAAGTCTTTGAGATTAAAGGAGATTTTTCGTAAAATTAGTTCTCTCTACGTCAAAAATTCTACAAAAAAAGTTTTATTATGGCATACCATTATCATTAAAAGCCATCTTAGTTGGAAGCAATGGCGCAAAATAAAATAAATTCTGCTTTGCTAAACAGACATCATTATTGGCGCTATTGATCAGACCACAGCGAATAAAGAACTAAACTCTCTGCAACCGTCATGTTCTAATGGAAAAGGTTGTTGACGGGTTTTGGCGCGAAATTTCGCAACAAAGGAGCTAGAACAAAGCGCGTCATATCGTTCGATGAAAGACTTTAACTGCGACTGCAAACGGCTCCGAAATAGACATGTCATCAGCAGATTTCGAGTCGAGTTGTATTGTATTCTTACAAACGATATTGGCGCGTCAGAAGCTCGTACTTTTAGTAGATGGTGTTTAGAGAAACCTATTTACTATGCTTTCGGAGAATAGATTTTGAAAAAGGAAAGAAAAATCGAATATGCTTTCCAGCAGTTTTAAAGTAATTAAACTTTGTTATTGTAGCGGAAAATGGATGTACTTTGTTCGCGAATGATATAAAATACAATGGGCTATAGGATTATTTGGATTTTGAATAGTTATTTCAAGAATAATTAAGTCAGTTATTAAGATTCCTGTTAACTAACACAAGTAAAGTTTCATTAACGATATCGTTAGTATAAAATAGAAAATGTTGGAATGTTCTGAATAGTAGAAATGATAGTTTTAATTCATTATTTTAAAGACTCTAAAAATTTATTTACAATCCCCATTTTCTTTGAGGTTTATAAAAGTAGGAAATGAAAATAAAGTATTACTTAAGTAAGAGGAAAACTTCATTCTTTGGAATTTGACTAATCTTGTATTACAGTTCACAATGAATACGGCATATGGCGAATGCAAAGATATTATGAATACGCAACATATGCAGAGCTATCACTCTCATTTAATTATGACTAGCAGTTATTCAATAGGAAATAATAATTAAAGTTTGAGGTCATGCATAAAATTTTGACTGGTATGACAGTAAATGTTTTATAACTAGCTAGCTAATGAGGCAATAACTCAGCAAACAGCATGTTCCAAATTTAACCCTAGAAAGATAACCTTTAAAAAACTGACAAGAATGATAACTATTCGTCTCCTAGACGAAGTGTATGAAAACCAATTTTTAAAGCTAATTTAAATAAAAGCATACTACCTGCCGATGATTTCCTAACTCTCGATTGTCAAGTAGGATAAAAATATTATTTATTTATTTTCGAAGCAGTCTTTGCACATATATGCGTGATGCTCTCCGCACATTGCTCTTGAACATAACAAACAAAAATGGCGCGTCATTCTGCGCAAATTATATGGGCAAAATGCACAATTTTTTTTTCTTTTTTTAATTTAGGATCGTTCAGGTCGTTGAATGTTTAAATTCAGTTTTAGAAGTTCCCTTATAATTGTCCTCGTTGATCGGGGCAAAGTTGATATGTTGAGACGCTTCTGCATCCATGGAGCAAGAAGAACTTCAATAAAATCTTCATCTTCCGATTCCTTCTCGGAAGTAGAATGATTTTCCTCACTTAATTCTTTCAATAATTAACGTGTAGCTTCTGGCCTACCCCGCAAATTTTCTCCGTGAAAATGCTTCGACATCTCCAAACATACACAGAAATACCTTCTTAATACTAACGGGACGGATAACCATTCGTCTCTGAGACGACTCTTGTTCTGGATATACTGCAAGCAGAAATATTTCGGGGAAAAGGAATGTCCTCGTCTGTAGTTCCCAAGGTCAGATAAAGGTACTGAATAGAACGATTCATTTACCGTTATAAGAGAAGAATAGTCAAAGTTATTTCCTAAGCGTTCATTCAGGAGACGAATGTTCAGCATTCTAGAATTAAAATTTTAACACTTGGTTTCATTATTATATTTATATAGAACTGCCCATTTTCAAACAAAATCCATTTACGAATGGTACTTATGTATTATACAGTCCAACTTTATCACCAAATTTGAAGTCATCTCCGATGAGTTGCTAAAACGCCAATTATGGCAATCTGGTAATGGTGTAATCCATTGATCTTTATCGCCAAAATTAAATCCGTAGCCAAAAAGTTAATAAACATTTGGCGATCGTTGGCGAAGATGGTATAATAAGTAAGTACCTTACGAATTTACTTTCTATTGGTCTTTCTATTATGGATGAATGTAAACCTTTTGATGTAAAAACAAAACATAAAAATAATAAGTGGATTTTATTTTATTATATGCGAATTTTTTTACAGAAAATAACATATCTGTATCGCATTTTGAACAGAAATTCTTAAAGGAAAAGTTTCAAAATTCATTCTCAAATTTCTTCATATAGAGATATGCTAATCGTTAAAATTACTATATTTTAAAAATACGCGAGGGATTTGCTGGAAAACTATCTCTCTTATCTTTAAATAAATTATGTCGTTTCATACGTTTTGGCATTTCAAACGATTAATTGTTAAGTTCCCTCTTCAGTTTATGGATGGTGATAGCTATAGTCATAAAAGTGATAACTAGGCACAGCAAAAGGGTAATGTACACTAATATTTGAATATTTTTTGAGTCTCCTAGAGCAAGGGTGAAAGTGATTATTCCTATTTTGTGTACTACACAAAACTCGAGAAAATAAGCATTTAAAAGTTGTAAAGTAAAGTAGTAGAACGCACGATATTTGACGTTTCATTACGAGAATTTGTTCAAAATCCTGTATATTCTAAGCTAAGAAGCTATCCCTGAATTTTAAAGCTAGGAGACGTTTTAAATGGTTTCAATGCATAATACAGTACAGTCATTTTTTTAAATATCCGGACAACACTTTTCTTACAATAGCTATCATCATTTTAAAGATAAGAGGATTTCAATTTGCACATAAATATGTATTCTGATACTTTATAAGAAATGTTGAAACGCATTTAATAAATCAGTTATTTTTTCTTCAGGATCTCAAAATAATATTTTTTTTAAGTTTCAACAAAGATTTTACATCTTAATTGATGTGGAATAAATATTCTTATGTTTCCTTAATTTCTATGATTAAAGAACTATTTTCTGCTTTCGTTTAATGTAATTTTGGAACAAAAAAAAACAAATAAATAAATGATTAAAATAAAATCTGCTATGAATATTTCCATGTATCATGTCAGAACATCATTTATTGAACGGCCAAACACCACGTGCTCGAGCAAGTTAAATTGTATTTTTATTCATTTTAATTGTTTCAACGAATGAGTAGGTTTAGTATTACAAACGAACTGAAAAACTTTGTCTTGTCTTTATTTTAAAAAACAACACATCCCATTTTCTACTTATTTCATTTCATATAACGTGCTCAACACAATATTTTTTTAGGTTTTATTTGCTGTAGTCATTAACTTATTTTTTTAAAATCAGAGCTTTTGTAAATGCAATGAAACGTGTTATTAAAAGCTGATTTTTTGAGATGCTCGTGCAAATAATAAAACTTCTATTTTTCGTCTACTGATTTTTGATGCCAAAAACCTCATCACAAAATCAACATCATTATCTGACATGATTATAAACACTATCCTGATGGAAATTTTACGCACATTAGGAATCATTTTTAACACGGAGTTTGTGCGTCTTTTGAAAAAATCAAGTAAACTGCTTTTCCTTTTTTTCAACCGTTATATAACCCAACAAACACAAATTCAATAAACAAAATAAGAGCAATTTTGGAAATAAAAAAAATAGAGAGACTATGGCATTAAAGAGATTTCAATTTATTTACGTATAAGCTTTATTATGCTTGCAAAAGAAGCAAGCTTAGAGATACTGTTTATTAATTACTTTTTTAAAATGATATCAGATTAAAAATAAAAGTTTTTATCTCGGCATTTTGTCAAAATGAAACCTTCACAAAAATGAAAAAGAATTCTTTTTCCTTTACTTATAATTACATTTGAAAACAGTTTTTTTTAAAAACTTTTATGGCTTTTTTTAATCATTAGTATCTTTCTTTAAACTCTATAATATGCATTCATATATTCAAAGCAAATAATTAATTGAAAACTTTTTAAACCAAACATTCTGCCTCATTAAGAAAACAGAACTTTGATTCATTTGAATGAACTACTTTTGGTGATATAAAAAAGATCACACAAAAAAAAGAAAGCTTCAATTCCATCGCTAATGCCTCATGTTTCGTTTTGGAAACTAAAAACATTCCGATCTTTCATGATAAAGTTTCCTCAACTTGCATCCAAAGCATAATGAAAACTAATTAATTAATTTATCAAGTTCAAAAGAATATAATTAAAACACTCGCAGGAACAAAACAGCAGAACGAGAGAGAGCTGGTAAAGAAGAAAATCACTTCCGAGCTCACGTTTTAAAGAATAATCCTTAAAAAAAAGTTTTATTTTTGGGAGAACATCCACTCTTAAAAAGCAACCTTTTGCTATGATGTATTACACTTATCACATTTATTAATATTAGCAGCGTAATTTGTCTTGGCAAATAAAAGCGCGCAACTTTTTATGGCTCCAAAAGTGTTAAGACGTTTTTAATTAATGAGTTCTTTTTTTTCATTGCTCTTAGAAGCCATAAACTTCAAACGTGCGGTAATTAGTTTGAAGTTGTACGTAAAAGTTACGGGGATTTTAACCTTAAGAGAAAGAGTGAGAGAGAGAGAGAGAAAAAAAAAAGAGGACCTGCTTCGTCTTCAAATTTATTTAAATCGCAATAATAATTTTTACTTTTAAGCATTTTTGAAAAAGACCGAAGATGCATTTTTAATATAAATATTTAACTATTTGCTTTTCGAATATCCGTGAAAAGTCCGTCCGTTCTCGTCCAATTAAGAATTAGGAATGAGAGTTAAACGTTACTCAAAGGAAAGCGCGTAACGATGTTATAAAACTTTTCCAAAACTGAAGGACGCAAATTGGAGTTTGAGATGAGTTTTATGTATATTTTATACGCGTTTCGCTTACTCGTTTCTCGGTCTCATTGAAACATGACTACTTTTATCTTAGGGTCATTAAGAATAGGTAATGCCCTGCATACACTTCTCCAGTCTTCGCTTTTTATAAAGAGTATTAGTTAGCAACTAGCATTTCTGAAAAAGATTTTCGACCATCTTTAAACATAATTGTATTTTAAAATCGCCAAAATTTCTAAAAAAGAAATTGTATATATAGTGTATAAAATTTAATTATATGTCGAAATGCACATATAAATAATATATGAAAATAATCTTTAAATGTCCCCCCCGAAGACTGAATTCTCACATGAGATTTATCTTAGATAGAATCTACGTTTAAAGAATTCATAATTTTTGTGTCAATTAAATTAGATTAGTGTCCCATTTAGTAGCAGAATAAGGGCTGTTAGTGTATCTAAAAACTCTAACTGTGGTTAGAGGACGAGAACAAACTCGGGCGTAAGAGCGGAAAGACGATGGAATCTCGATGTCAGATGGGGAATATTGATTGTGCACAAATACGGTGAAATGTTATTGGTGAAATAAAATTTTAGATTAGAAACTGGAAATCATTTTGCAACAAAATTCTGATGTCATCACCAGATTATGCTATAAGGCCCATTTGAAATTTTAATGGTAAAAAAAGAAATTTTTTGTAAGAAATTTTTTGGTAAAAAGTCCAAAAAAATGTTTATGTTTTTTTTAAATGAGATATTAGATTTTATTTAAAAATAGAATACACACACTTTTATAATTGGTACTATTTTGTGTTAAATTTCGTTTTAGTTGAATAGACGTCATTTTGAACACTTTCAAAAAATTGATAAATAATCTTCCCCTTTTGATGGAATATTTACAAACAAAATTTCATTCATCCAGTTTATCTATTTTTCTAATAATAGCATTCAAAAAATTTTAGATCCATAATATATTTTATCAATGTATTCAATACCAATTCGGACACATATCTTTTTTTTTATAATTAGCAAGGCTCATTTATTTGCTTGGATGTTTTTCGAAATTAGCAGATTCACTTCCTCATTGAGGAAAATACGTGTCGATATTTTGGCTCATTTCATCCCACGCTTGACGCAGACTTACAATTTTGATGCAAATATTTAAATATTTGCATCGCAACAAAATCATGTTTCGTAATTGTGGATGTATTGTAGACAAAATTTTTTGTTGACTAGTACAAGGACTATGTTGCTTTGACTAAGTCATATCACTGACACTCCGATCCTTCCGAAGGTACACAGATAAAGAATACTGAATTATCGGACCGGGAAATTGTGGTCGTAATGGTAGAAATTTTGGAAATTGTGGTCGTAAGGACACTCACCGGCCACGGTACAACCCTTCCAGTAGGAAGTACGTCCCATCATCGATGGGCGGAGCCAGATCCCACGCTTTATATGTGTACCTTTGAAGGTGTCGTGATCCAACTACCATGTCAAAGGCATCTAATCCTCTTCTCGAGGTGCCCTTAGCGGAAGGGGTGATTGGAATTACTAATTAAAACACTGACAATGCGCTAACTTTTATCTGTATAAGCCATTTCAATTATGAACTGATCGCTATGCAGTTGTATCTGGTGATAACGTCTTGACTTAAGAACCAGAGGTTTTCAGATTCGAAAGCCGATTCCATTGAAGAACCGCCATGTAAGTGAGCTTGATTCATGTTAACTCCATTGGGACCTAAGATCCTCTCTCTCGCGTGCCAGGGGTGCCAGCTCAGGTGTCGTCCTTGTCTTCTGACTGAGTTTCAAAATGAAGAGAACTGTCCCCCAAAATAGCCCTAGTGTTACTTTAAAATCACTGAACTGAAATGAACTCAAATGTATGGAGATCAGAAACATAAAGAATGGTCTGAATATCGTGATTAGTTTTTGTTTCTGTGTTTTGCAGTGCTTTTATTTTTATTTATTTCTTATGCGAGATTGTAAAATTGATAAAGAGCCAATTATTTAAAACTAGCCGCCTTTTGCGACCAGTCGGTTCGCCAGTATTATTCTCGCTAAAATTTTCAAATAATATTTTATGTAGCTGTGTCTCATAACAGGTTTTTCACCAAAATAATTTTAAACCGAACAAATTTTGATAATCATATAATCCATTTATAGTATTATTTTCTTCAGATGTTCTGTTCATTGTACTACTCAACTTTCTCTTTCTATCCAAGCAATGATTGTCCCGGAGTTGATATTTTACTTAAATGGTGGAGGGAGAGGGCTAAAATTCTACGTTTTTATAGAATAATGAGATTCAAATTTTCATAAATGCAAACACACTAAACAAATAAAGACACAATTGGTTTTCAAGAGATGCGAAAGTTTAAAAACAGCTTGGAAAATGAAGCGCACAGAGGAAATAATGGTGGCACCCACCAACCCACCCTTCTTTTATTTCTTTTTTTTTCTTCCCTGTCCAGACTTCAGGCATAAATTAAATATCCATACAGACTAATAATAAAAGCAACAATTTTCTTTCTTTTTTAAACATCCCGTTATCTATGAATGAAAACCAACTGACTTCGCGTATTTCTTTCTAAACAAATAATAATTTATTACTTCCTGCTATCTTGCTCAATTGATGTGGGGGGAAGGAAATGATTTTTGGTGGGAAAGTAAGAAAAGTGTCGTTTTAACTATTTTCCACGCAGTTTTTTCATTTTTTCTCTCTATAAGAACCATTTTCGTGTCTTAACGGAAAAATTAAAAAAAAAATTGCCGAATTGTTCCAGGCGTTCTCTAATTTTGCGATTAGCAACGCATTTCGAGTTCCTTTTTTATTAATATAGATTGCATCCAAATTTTATGCATTTATAAAATTCCAAAATAAGCTTTACTTTAAAATTGTATTAATTCATCTTTTTTATTTAATAAATAAATAAAATCCGAGTATATTCATTATTTTTTGTTCAAAATTTTTATCCTTTATTCTTCTGTATATGTGGTACTGTATTCATTACGAATATAACTATTCTATTCCTCCTGAATTCAAGCTGGCACTTAAAACTATGCACACCTCTTCCTCTTCAAAAATGCCCGAGCGAGGCAAAACAGGGCATCCTTTCCGACTGCCGTAATTAACAGAGACAGAGCACAACATGCAGTGATAGTCCGAAGTTGAAAAGGACACGTTAATTTCTGACACTAATTCACACCACCGCCCGCTACTTAATGCCCCCACTCTTCATGTAACTGAATTATTATTCATCCGACGGTGGCAGCAGTGTGCTTTCTCGTGTAATTAAAATGACTGAGCACGCTCCGCTGCTAATTCATTTCCAGTGGCAACAATTAGAAGATTTCGGATGGCAACAGCGGAGCGCGGAATTTTATAAGGAATGAGAATTTCTGACTCTGGCTTTGAGACGAGGGAATATGATTAATGGAGACAGATCAAAACATCTCACTGTAACCGGCCCGGGAGAGATGGAATTAAGGAATGCGTGCTTTGGCAGTGATGGTCCGATTATTTGGCGTTTCGATGGGCTGGAAGTGTGTATTTAATGCAATAAACCGGGAGAGAACAATAGCAAAGACTTTCGGTTAAATCACAGAGGAATCTCCGAGAATTATTGCTTCAATTATTGGCTTTGAGGGATATTAAGTTTTCGAAAGGGATTGTTGGACCTCTATAGTATCCCTCATTTTCAAATCAAAACGTCTTAAATAAGGACATTGACAATAATTTAAATTAATTACATTATTAGAAATGGGGATATTTGGATAGTAGATACATTTTCCTGTTTTTAAATAAATTTTGTTACATAATTAAAATGAAATCTGTTGTGAATATGTCAGGACACCATTTCTTGAACGGCCAAGCACCACGTGCTCGTGCGAAAGAAATTGTACTTTTATTTATTTTAATTGATTCATTGAATAAGTCCTCCCCCCTCCCACAAAAATTTGTCTCGCATTTATTGTTTTTAAAAAATATCACGGTTCCTATTTGTTTCATTTCATATAATTGCATGCTCAAAATGCTTTCTAGGTTTTATCTATGTTAGTCATTAACTTATTTTTTTTAATGAGACCTTTTAAAAATGCGATGACAAAACGCTATTAGAAGCTGACTTTTTGAGATGCTCGTGCAGATAAAAATAACCCTATTTCTGGCCGCTGAATTTTTGTTGACACCAAAAACCTCATCCCAAAAACATGTTCTGACAGGATAAAAAAAGTAATTAATAATTCATTGCAATTATAATTTATTAAATTACTAATTATTTTTCTTTTTCAGAGAGTATATGTCAGGTACGATCAACAACGAAAGTGGGCTAGATGTAATCAGATATTCAATGTGCACATTTTAAATTCTCATAGCATTTTATTATATTTAACTATTTGATAGACTGTTCAAAATTTTATCTTTTGACAATCAAATAGAATATTTCTTTCAAATAAATGCTTTGATGAAAGAACTTTCGACTATTAAAACGTGATATATATTTACGCTGCTTCATTATCCATGAAATGGCATTTTAAGGAATCATGAGTTTATTGTAGATGCTGCTATGATTAAGGAATTGGTATTTTCCCTATTTTTACTATTCACTCAATATTAAAGGATTGAGAAATAGGAATTTTCATAATTTTGCTAAGCAATCAATGTTCAAGATGATTAATGACTTTCTATAAGATTAATTTATAGATGTTCATTAATCATCCTGAACAGGGTTAATGAACTTCAATAAGCTAAATTTATCAAAACCAATTGTGACATTACCTCAGTGGTTCACACCTACTGCATAATAGTACCCAGACATCTATCTAATTAAAAGACCTCTTCTTTATTATAGTTAAGAGTTATAGTTTTTATTACAGTCTTTATTATAGTTTGTAAAGGTAACATTCAGTATTATACATAGTTTGTAAAGGACTCCTCTATAGTTTTCATTATAGTTTAAAAAGTTTTATCTAATTAGAAAGATGGTTTGATTATAAGACGAGAATCTTGATTAGCTATATTAGTTAGTTCGTGATTTTAAAAGAACGTCCCTTTTTTTAAACAACACTAGTTCTATTTTGGGAAAAATCATGTGATTTTGATCCAAGGTCAGATGACAAGGACGACACCTGAACCGGCACCTCCTCCAAACTTTTACACCACACCAATGGTCAGACGTTTGGACCCGTTGGATTTAACGTGAATTAGAGCCGCTTACTCGACGGTTCTTCGGTGGAATCGGTTCTCCAACCTGAAAACATTCGGTTCCGAGTCTTTAGATGCATTCACAAAGTGAAATGGATCTCCCAAAAATACAAAGAAATACATAATACAAAGATCGAATAATACAAAGATACAATAATCGAAAATTCGAATGAGTTGATTTAGCTTAGTTTAGTTATATTAACGCCCCTTTGTAAAGCAATACTAGGATTATTTGGAGACGGACGTCATAATTTTGAACCATGGTCAGATGATGTAGATGACATCTGAGTTGGTAACCTTGCCTCTATACCAACGAGAGGACTTCTGGTTTTAGCAAATATAACGTGCAATATACCTCCTTACACGATAGTTCTTAGCTAAAAGCGGGTCTCAAGGCTGAAGAGCAAAGACCTTACTCAGGCCACCTCGGCCCTTGATTGTGGTGATCAATTTCGATATTAAGGTGGTTCTGCATAAACATTTTATAGGGATCAATGACAAAAAAATTCATTGAAAAAAAGGTGGATCTGCCTATAAAAAAATGTGAGGCTGGTTCAATAGAAATAGGGGAACAACTACAGAAGTAGAAAATTGTTACGAATATATCAAAAAGATTTAAGAGAGTAAAAGAGTATAAAGTATAAGAGTAATGACAATGAAGAGGGACAGAAAACAAAAAATAAAATCTGCAAACCCTTTGACCTTTAGATATGCATGATTATTATTTTGCTTTCAGGTGAAAAGTGTTTCCAATGAATACTTGCTAATTCATAGTCTTTATATATATATATATATATATATATATATATATATATATATCTAATATATAAAATTCTCGTGTCACAGTTTTCGTTGCCATACTCCTCCGAAACGGCTCGACCGATTTTGATGAAATTTTTTGTGCTTATCCGGTATCTATGAGAATCGGCCAACATCTATTTTTCATCCCGAAATATCAATTAGTTCAGGAGAAATTAATTAAAAACCCTTAATTTCTGTGAAATTAAAACCTGTAAAGTTACTTTCCGAGTGAAACCCGATCTTCCGGAGAAACGATCGCTCATGAGTACCTTTTCGTCCAGTAAAACCGCGTTTTTAAAATTGCCATCGTTACGCGTCCGTTCAACTTATACTCAATATCGCTGTGGAATCGGAAGGACTTTTTATCGTAGACCACGGAGATATAATTTATTTTACGAAATGTCGACGCAAAAATTAAATATCGATTTTTTAAAAAAAGGTCCATTTTGGCGGGTCTATTTCTTGAACGGCCCTGTAAAATAGACGCTTAGCTGGAAAAATACAGAAAATATGTTTCCTGAAAGGCAATACGATATAGTATTCTGCAATATAATTAAAAAAATCGAATTTTTAAAACTGAATTTTTGACGAATTTTTTAACGAAGAGGCAAAATTTCGCTTTAATATTGAATTACGCCGAAACTTTTAAAGATAACTCAATCAAATTTTTTTTACATAAAATTCGATAAATTTTTCAAAATCGTGTGAAAGATTGAAAAAATCTGATTGAAAATTGCGCATTTAAAAATTATTTTGTCGTTTATTGGGTTTTCCTCTTCAACATTACAAATCTAATGCATTGATAAATAAAAATGAGACTAAATTTTTTTTGTATAATTTGGCATTGCTTTGGCATACCCTGATCAATTTTGAAAACAATCCTGCAAAAATTACGCGTCTTATGAATTCATTCCAGTTTTTCCACCTCGCATACTTCACCTGAAAGTTGGGACACCAGTAATGCAACTACGAAACCTTCCTCCACCTAAATTATGCTATGACACCAGACTACGAATGACTAGACTTAATAAGTATGTAATCGAAGCTACGATTATTACTGGATGTGCTCGAGGAGTGTTGGTTTTAATACCCC
>JAOUZG010001077.1:2163833-2179472 GCA_026289955.1 Argiope argentata | reverse complement strand
AATATGTTACTTCTTTTTATACCACTTTTAATAATATACTGTGAAATGCGTATTATTCCTGGCATGCACAGTTAAAAAGTTAATCAAATATCAGCCAAGATTTAAAAAAAGGTCTATATAAAAATGTTTTTTTATATATGTTCTCGAATTATGTTCAGAGTAGAATAAAAAGTTACATAAATATACGTAAGAAAAAAAATGTTCTTATGGACAATTTTATACATTGAGGTTGTATGAAAAATGAATTTTAAGTTTATTTTTAATATCAACTTCGATTGATTTCAAAATACATTCATACGACTTTATATTTTATTTAATAAAAGTAACTGAAAATATGTGGCTAAATTCAACCTTAAAGAAAATAAAATCTGGTTCTATTTTTTAAAACTCCCTATTTAATAGTGCAACTCCTTTTAATCAATATTTATTAAAAATATTTTAAAGAAAATTTTAAATATAAAAGTATTGCAAACATAATTATCGTAAAATGTACACATATAGCATGAATTTAACAGTTGTTTAAACGACAAAAAACCTAAATATGGATAAAGATGTCAATATAAATACCGATAAGTGCCTTATTAATCATATAATCTTTCTTCCAAACAAATGTCGACAAAATCTCAAGAACTCTAACAAATTATATGAATAAAGAATCTTAAAGATATATACGGAATCCAAAAGATTTTATGGCCTAAAAGTATATTAATTTTTTTTCCTACTCTAGTAGTTCTTTATGATATAATTTAAAAGAAGAACCATTCCACTAAATAACATGATTTTTTTATAGAATTTTCTAAATTATACACATTCTGTAAACCGCTTTAATATACGACGTTTAAATTCTTTTCCCCGATCAGATGGCAACGGCAGCAAACATGATATATTCATCCTGTACCCACAAGCTGCGTGAATTAATAGTCGTTTTTCTTCCCAGTACAGGAAGAGACGCCATTTATTAAACCACATTTAAACTGCAATATATAATTTTCGTTGGAGATTAAGAAAACGCCATTTTTCTATTGCTTCTATCTCCTAAATTTCAAGTCTACTAAGCCCTTGATTACATTATTGGAAAAATTTTAAGCAACTCTTGCAAGAAGAATGCTTCTTTCGGATAGAATTTACACTTTTTTTTTCTTTTTCATCCCTGGAAGCATTTAGTTCTAAAGTATCATTAAGGCTCAATGCATCGCCATTTCTTTAAACAGGAAATTTTTGAACTAAATTTGCATTCTTTTTTTGTCAAACAGCGAGTCTAAAATGTGATATCCAACTATTTTTTCCCTTTCTTTCGCCATTTTTGTTATTTATTATGATGATTTTTTTTCTTTTCTAGCGGCGTCAATATTTTTACTGCAAAGTCTCCTAGCCTAGATAGGATTAAACTAGCCTCGACCGGAGTTCTACCGTTGCCACTCGGTGATTTACAACTTTTCTTATCCACGTTATTTTTTATAGAGCCCCCAAGTGGTTTTTTTTCTTTTTTGAAATATTCTGTTTAATTTACAGACCAGCTTTTTTTATTCCGATGTTTCGATCAAAGAATAAATTTGGGATGTATGAGAAGAAGTGACACACATTGACGAAAAATTATCTTCCGCATTAAATCGCCAAAATAATCGCCATAAATAACGAGTAGGGTGACAGATTGAGGTCGCAGGACCTACAGCTTGTTCCGGATTTTTTTTCTCGTGTAAAGATTTCTTCTTTCTTCGCCTCTTTCTCACACATTAATTTGTATAGGATGCAGGAAAGATTAAATTGGGTGACATGCATTGGATTAAATTCGAGAATAAAAGTTTAAAGCCAGATGGTGTTTGAGGTGTGGATGGAATATAGGTTTTGTGAGAATTTTCATTAAATAGAAAGGGATTCCTAGGATCTATATAGATTTGTTAGTGTGATAGATACAAAAATATTTTTACTTACTATTTTTTTAAATAAGAATTTCATAAGATTTTCTAGATTCTTATTATATGTATTCAAAATATTTTATTATTTTTATTTATATATATTAACAGCTTTTTTTGATTAATATATTAATAATTTAACTTTATTTGATTCGGGTATTAATTATTTAGCAGCTTTGTTTAATTAATATACTAAATACTTAACAGCTTTATTTGATTAGTGTATTAATTATCAGCTTTATCTAATTAATATATTAATTATTTAATGGATTTTAATTAAATTAATTAAAAATTTTGTTTAATTAATGTTATTTTTATATATTAATAAAGAATGTTTGAATTTGAAACGGTTTATTACAATTTGATTTTTTATGAACTGATGCATAAAAATTACTTAACATTTTTCACTAATTGTATAATATTCAATAATTGGTAGACATAATTTTGATTTTGGTATTGTATTTTCCGGTTTTATATATAATGATTTGCAACTTTTGGAGTTTGATTTTATTTTTCCAGTTACAAATTAATTTTTTTTTAATTTTTAAGAAGAAATTTGATAAAAAGTAACTAAATTTAATTATTATGTAAGAGCTAATCTATAAACAACTATTTATGTCTTTAAATGCTATAACTTCTCATTCTAAGACTGCTAACTAAAAGAAATTATCGTTATTTACTTATTTTTTATAATTTAGTTTGCAATTAAATAAATGTAGGTATTTTCAAAAGAACCTAAAAATAGAGATGATTGTAAATATGCATTTGATAGTTCGCTTCTCCATTTAAAATGACTTAATAAATTCTGTTAATTTCCAACCGGTTTTTTTCAAAGTAGAAACATCGTTATTTCTATAGTAATGAAACTTCGGAATTTTTTGATGAAACGACGTATGATATATTTTTATTTAAAGAATTTTAACACACACACACACACACACTGCAGAACTAAATAATATTTATTCAGACTCAATCGTTAGAACTCCCCTCTGTGCTCTTGCGACCTGAAAGAACTTCAAACTGTTGATCACGTTTTATTCTTCTGCCCTCAGCTTGACTCTCTTCGATATGAACTTTACAAACAAGTTATGATAAGTGGACTAACGTGGCCTTCAAATCTGGAAAATTTACTTACACCTGAGTACTTTGTGCAGTTCCTTGAATTTATACACAGTATTCCTTTTCTAAATTTTTGAACTTGTTATCTGTTTTCATTTTTGTCTGTCGCTTATTAGGACACTTTAATTATTTGTTTTCTCTCTATGCATCTTTAGCTGAATGTAACTGATTGTGCATGCATGTAGTATGACTTGAGTCATGGAGCATGCTGTAAAAATTTTTTATAAACACGGACACACCACACACACACACAAACACATGCAACACATATACAAACATACGTTTATCTAAATTATGCTTCATCAATGATACATTTTATAATAGTGTACAAAGTTTGAGTTTTTCATCTTCATTGATTTTAACAGTCATAGTCGTGATATTTATAATCTATATTCTCAAACCACATAATATTTTATGCATTTTTCTTCCATTTATAATAAACAACTCAGTTTACTAAAACATACTTAAAAAGCAATATATTATAGGCTGGAGATTAAGAAAGTTCGATTTTTTATGGATGTATCTCCTAAATTTTAAGCCTATTAAGCTTTTGATTACGTTATTGGAAAAACTTAAGGCGAGTAAGACTTTTTTTTTTGGGCGAGGGGATATACTTTGTATCTTTTTTCTATCTCTTTTTCTAGCAATATTGAGTTATAAGGCATCATTAAGGTTGGAGCATCGTCAATTTTGTAACCAAGGAATTTTTAAAACTCAATTTGCTTTCATTTTTTTTATCAAGCAAGTACCTAAAATGTATTATACATCTTTTCTTTGTATTTTTTATTTGTTTTCCTTGTCTCACAGTGTCAATATTTTTTCGCAAATTTATTAGTTTAGATCGGATTATTTTCTCTATTGGAGCTCTATAATTGCTATTATTGGTGATTTATAACATTTAATACTTGATGTTATTTTTATAATATCTTCCAGAGTTATTTCTTTGAGGAGATATTTTGTTTCATTTAAAGCTTTTTTTTATTCGTATTTATTATTACGAAAATTCTCACACAAAAACAAGGCGAAAAAGCGGACTTTATTATCTAGCAAAACGTGTATAAAGTATGCGCAACACAAGCTATAAATTCACAGAGAATTAACTTTATTTAATCCCCTAAATTTGGGTAAATGGCAAAACTATAGAACACAAATCAACGAGAGAAAAGATGTTCTCTCAAGCTAAGCCAACCAACGTAGCTCGTTGTCCGAACTGATCTGATCTCCTTCTTAAGTCTTTTAAATCGCTTCCCACTAAAATAGGGGAAGCAAACTTGGAAATGGAGCTCTCGTTTCAGGCATTTGCGGAACTTTCTCCAATATTCTTTAGGAACAAATTTTTATGTGTTAGCTTCTACTACACATTTTAGCGTGTAGTAAAAACCGTTAGTGACCTCATTACGTCACCAACACACCTTCATCGCCAAATTAATGAAATACGGTGATCTTCCGCTATAAATTCACTTAGAACGGTCTTTTTCCGCTGACGTGTGATTAAATAATAATAATATTTATACAATTAAACTATTTACAAATATTTACATTATTTACACAAAAATTCATGCATATTTACATTTGATTTACATAAAATTCTTAACAATATCTATTTAAGAAAATATTTAGTCTGTATGATATCTTCAGACGCACAAGGGTGCAATTTTTACTCTCATGTCGAATCATCAACGCAAGATCTATGTATGATTTATACGATGACATTTTGGGGTCGAAGGACTTACGGTGTTCGACAATATTTTCCGTGTTAAGATCTTCTTTCATTCTTTTTATCCCTCTTTCTTTACACACATATATATTTGTAGGCATATAGTAAGTAATGAATCAAATATTTGATTCATCTGTCAGCTCGGCATTCTGTAAGTTGCAGGATTTGGGGGGGGGGGGTAAAATGGATTAAATATTTTATAGATTTTTCAATGATATTAAAATGAATTTGGCACTGAATTGAAACGCATAGTTAAAAAAAAAGTTAATGGTTATGTAGAATTATTTTAAGACATTTCCATTGTGTTTAGTATTCCAAACTATTGCTGAGTAATGTAAAATAACTTTGGAATAAACAAATAGATGGGTTTATCTCTTTTCTTCCCTTACTTTCCAATTTTATCTTCTTTTAAAGGGTAGTGTATTTTTTACGTACATTGTGAACGATTGAGGGGAATAACGCCCAAATACTGCTATGATTGAAACTGGAATAATAATTCTAAAACAAGCATTCCAAGATAATTCTAAACAATAATGATGTTGATGTCGTGTCCGCTTTACATCAGAAATAGGGGTGCAGTAGCTTCTGAGGGTATGGATCCCTGAGCACCCGAGGGCAGAAGTCTGACTTCTAGCTCATATGAAGATAACACACAATTATGATTTTCCCTTGCATATCCCCTTTTTACAGGGGGGAACGTTCTCACACCTCACAGATAGCACATAGAATAACAACCATGCCCTCAGTGGGACTCGAACCCAGATCACAAAGAAGACGCACTACCCCTGTGCCGGGACGCCGGCTTATTCAAAACTATATCATAGAAATTGATGTTCAGATTTGATGAGTAGTGAGATGACACCGATGTCCTTCTTATCTGATCAAGCTATATGTTGACGATCTCTATTCCCAAATAAGTATTTATTTATAAAGGGATATTAAATTAAGCTAAAAATCAAAAGATCTGATTAGAAATAATGTCAATATTCGGAATTAATTGCATTCATTCGATATTCGAAACTAACTGCTTTCTTTCGATATTCGAAATTACTTGCATTAAATCAATATTTACAATAAATTGCACTCATTCGATATTCAAAATTATTTGCGTTCATTCGATACCCGAAATTAATTGCATTCAATAGATATTCACAATAAATTACCTTCTTTCGATATTCGAAATTAATTGCGTTCAATCAATACTTAGAATAAACTCAACCCATTCGACATTCAAAATTAATTGCGTTCATTCGATATTCGAAATTAATTGCGTTCATTCGATGCACGAAATTAATTGCATTCAATAGATATTTACAATAAATTACCCTCATTCGATATTCGAAATTAATTGCGTTCATTCGATACCCGAAATTAATTGCATTCAATAGATATTTACAATAAATTACCCTCATTCGATATTCAAAATTAATTGCATTCATACGATATTTAGAATAAATTACACTCATTAAATATTCGAAATTTCTTACATTCATTCGATATTGGAAATTACTTGCATTCATTCGATATTTGGAATTAACTGCTTTCATTCGATATTCGGAAGTAATTGCATTTTTCAATGTACATCTCAGAGCTATCATAAAGGTAAATTAAAATAACAATTGCTAAACTCTATTTAAAGTTCAGAAAAGTGGAATTTTAAAAATATTGATTCAGTTGGAAAATCCTAGCTCCAAAGTATTAATTCGTTTGTGAATCCACTCATAATGATTCTGAAAAGATTAATCCTTGCCAATATTCCGGATCGTCTTATTTCATGATTTGGAGGCCATAAAAATGCGTCATAAATCATATCCGGTTGAGGAAGCAGACGTTTTTGTTGCGCGGGTAATGCCGGGGCTTCAATTTATGGCTCCCCCTTCGCCCATCATTGTTTGGAGGGGGGAGTCTCTCTCCACCTGAATGGATATCTTAATCTCGCTTTATTTATGCAAGAGCTCATAATTCATTTATTTGGGGTGGCAACGAGAGCAATGAGTGAGCTTCCTGGTGACGGGGAGGAAGTTACTAATTTCTGACGGACGCTAATTAAAGATTTGCTAATATTTTGCTGCGCAGAGTTATTGGAGCCGCGAATATTTGTACCTTCAAAAACTTTATTACCCATTCTTCGATAGAATAAAATGGAAATCGCTTCGATGATTACAGAATGTATGATTTGTATAGGTTTGAAAGGTGTAGCTTTTTAAAAAATCATCCTTTATTAATGAATCTAATAAGAGCTTCGATTTACAATTAAAAATTAATACTTTAACCCTTTCAGTCCTGGACTTTTAAAGTGTTGAGTAAAAAGAAATTGATGAAATTTAGAAAGGTTAAGAAACAACTATACTGTATTGTTTAGTAATTAAAATAAATAACTTATTCTATAAATCTTAAACTTTTAATAATTTATTAATTTTATTTGCAAAAAATCCTTTTTATTTAAAACTAAAATTTTAGCAAGTTTTATATTTCGAAAACTTTCTATAATGCAATGCTTCCTAAACTATCATTCTGAATGAAGCATATATTTTTCATTAAGTAAACTGGGTACAGAATCAAAAACGTGCTGATGTTTTTTAAGAAGTTTAAAACATCTGTTCTGCCCGACAAAAGTATCATTATTTCGATATATTCTATTGTAGATATGGAGATGAGAGTATTTTTGTGTGGTGGTTGGATCTCGCTATCCGGTGAGAACAAAATATGGAACAAGTCGTTATTTTCAAATCGATAAAGGTGTGTATTTCTCTAAGAAGAAAAAAAACACATAAGTCGCTCAAGGAGGTTTTATTCACTTTAACAGACATTTTAAATTTTCATTTCATCCCACATCATGGCAATTCAGTCATTCGACGCTTTCTCAATCGTTATTTTGTCTGAAGCTTATTATTATGAATTTTGTGTAAATTAGATGTAAATATTGTAAACATATATAAATTTTTGAATACATATTGTAGATGTTTGTAAATAGTTTAATTGTATAAGATTAACTAATGGAATCACACGTCCGCGAGAAAAGACCGTCCTAATAGAATTTACAACAGAATATCGCCATATATAATTCCTTCGGCCATGTAGGTGTGTTGGTGATATAATGAGGTCACTAACAATTTTTACTACACTCCAAAATGCTAAGAAAAAGGCAAAAAATAAAGATTTGTTCTTTGAGAATGCCGGAGAAAGTTCCACATTTGTCCGGAACGAGCTAGCGGTTTCCACCTTGGTACCATTCACATTATCAGGACGCTATTTAAGGGTGTAGCTTAAAAACGGGAATCAGACCAGTTCAGGGAACAAGCTACGTAGTTGGCTTAGTTTGAGGGAGTATATTTTCTGGTTGATATGCAATCTATAACGGGGTCACCGAAATTAGGGGATTAAATAGCGTTAATTCGCTGTGAATTTGTAACTTATGTTGCTTATATTTACTATACGTTTTCCTAGGCAATAAAATCTGCATATACGCCTCTTTTGGTGATACTTTTCGTAAAGATATATACTTTTCAATATAAAAACTGGTTACAAAATATAAAAAAGTATATTTTTTCAGAAAGTATAAAGATTGATACCAATGGTTCTATTGCACTATGCGAAAATAAGAACGAGTGGTAGTTTATTATAGCTACGGTTTCGTTTCACTTTTCTCATATATCTTAAAAATATAGTGCATTTTATTTCGAGCTTCGTTGTATATGAATAAGAATCTAATGTGTCTATTTGTTATCTTATTTCTGAAATTATGCATCCAAAACTTCTTGCATCTCAATTCTTTAGTTTCCCAAATAAATCAGGATTAACATATATATAACAAAACATTAACGTTTTTCATATAAATTAACAAACTAGTGATTATTCGGTTCTTATTATAATAATAGATTATTCTCTTTTAACATTTATCATCAAGATTTACCAAGTTAATACATTAGCATACATATTTTATCAAATTTCATAAATTTCTGAATATTTTATTCAGAGCAAACAGGATTCCAACTCTTTTCCGAACTCATTTTGTTTTTATTATTCTGTTTTTCATATAAATTAGAATCTTTCCATTAACTTGTCTAACCAGTCATTATTCGTTTATCATTAAAAAAGTCGAATAATCTATAACATTAATTCGGTTAATATATTATATGTATCGGTTTAATACACTAAGCAAATAAATATATATTTTCAGGATGCAATGAATAACATCAGTAAAAAATTTTAACGTAACATATAAATTATGTTACAGTTCATTAGTTCGAAAGTCGTATTCACAAGCAGATTGGATTTCAAGAATTTTTTTCTGGTCTCATTTCGAAAAGCATAAAATACTTATAACCAAATTGTTGAATGATACTTTATTCTCTTGTTCTTTATGTAAATTAATATCTAAATATTTCTCTTAAAACTAACCAGCGGAATCGGTCTCTCCAAAACATTCATATTCTCAAATATGACTTATATCCTCTTTCTATATGATTTTTAAAAAAATTGCATGCTATTGGCAAAATATGATGACGAAATATAGATTCTTAATTTGACAGAATTTTAACAAAATATACTGTAGGAAAATGTACTTCGATCTCTTTTTGACATGAATACATTTTTAAATTTACTACCATACGGGGGCAATCCAAAAAAACCTAGTGATAACAAAATCGGGGGATACAGTTTGGCGTTGTAGTTTCGAATCAATCCTCTAGATCCAAAATTAAATTGTACCACCGGATAGCTAAAAGATCAAAGAATGCATTACAATAAACGAGAACAGTGACGCATCGCGAGCGGTGGAGGTGGAAGCGCCACCATTTTGAGGTTGTTTTGCTGCGTATCGAGATTTATAATTAGTTTAACTTTTGACCCGGAGAAGCTACGATGTTCGTTTAGGTTTTAATGTTCAGTTGTTTTCAAAATCTATCGGTTGTATAGAAAACGTTATTTTAAAGAGATGACAGTGAATATAATAAGGTATAATAAAAAAAATATTATCAAAAATATATAATGTCGGCCTATACGCGACGAAAAGCCAAAAACAAATACAGAGACCGTATACTGTTTTAAAGGGGTCCTCAAGAACAATTGAATGATTATAGTAAAACCTAAAATTATACCCAATGACGAACCTGATCTTACTACGCCAGTTATGATAGTAAGAGACTTTAATGCTGATGTCTCACAAAACCGCTTATTGCCCGAATTCATGCTCAGTGAGTTTAATTGGTCTCATATTGTAACTTCTCCAACAAATTTAGGTAATACTTGTATTGATTTAAAAACTTGAAACACGAATTTATTTAACTTCCTAATTAGATGACGCATCCAATATTAAACATCTATTGTTAATTTAATTCTTATAATAAGATAACGAGTTTTAAAATAATGAAAAGTTTCTAAATAATTCCGGCATTTTAAATTGCTGAATACTTTAACTTAATTGCAGGTTTAAAATTGATCATTCAATAATTCGATGAGCGTTTTTAGAGACGTCGTTGTATGTGAACTGGTTAACGTTTACCAGAAATCTCGATGTATCTTGTATGTCATTTGTGTCTTACCTTTCGTTTCGCAGACCCATAATCAATAAAGCTATATTGTAACATAATTTTTATTTGTTTCCTCGCTTTTATCCTAAATATATAAATAAAACTATTATATATATATATATATATATATATATATATATATATATATATATATATATATAACCCGTTACATAAACGTATTCACGTACAGCACACGGCAGTGTCCATGACACAAACACAACATGTATTTTTTAAACAACTGAAGCCAAAATATAACATGAAATGACAAGCGTAATCATAAGACTCCTATACCTAATTTTATTATTTTATTTCATTACGTCTACAGGAAAGTTAAAGTGTATATATACAGATGGTCAGTCTTTGATAGATAAGGGTAAAAATTTGGTAAAAATCTACTTTTTTATATGCTAAACCTGTGAAACAAATTTTATCTATCTAGATTTCTATGTTTTGTTGTTCAGTAATACTGGTGCAGCCGGTTAATAGAGTTTCTTTAAACGTAACTTATTCAAAAGTTCACAGAAAAATACAAATTTGATTTAAAATTTATAATTTAAATTTTATCCTTTTAACTCAATTACTTTTTGAATTAACATATTTATATAAACCCAGATTTTTTAAAAGACAGTATCAAAGGATATCAAAGATATGCTCTTTAGGGTAATTTGCGTGTGGGGGTGGGTTGAAAAGTGTAAATTCACCAAAATCTAGTTCGACAAATTTGACTATTAAAATAATTTTTCCATACTACACTTAAAAGTAAAAAAAAAATAATAATAATGTGATATGATAGCAGATGTATTTAGCAAAATCGTCGAAGCACAAATAGTTCAAAAGAAATAAAAAAAAATAACTAAAACTTAAGAAGTGGAATGCTAAGCTGTTAATTCATTTTTTTTTAAAGTGAGTTGTTTTCCCTACTTAATTTTTTGCATTTTGAATACAGGATTATCCAAAAGTTTGAATCGTACATTTCCGTGTTAAATACTAGCGAGCTTCATTAAGATTATTTTTAAAAGGGATTCATTTGCGATGTTTAAAATTAGGAATCACTTGGCAAATAAAACAGTTAAAAGTTCAAACTTACCCTTACTGCAAAAAAAGGATGTTAAGATGGTTCTTATCTTTTTTTTAAAGTAAATAATTCAGGTGCAAAAAATTCGATCTTTTTCTATTACTTTTTTTTTATTTTGCTCTTAGACAGATCACAATTTTTTTCAACCCCAGGATCTAGAGAAAAAAAATGTATTCTAGCCTTTCATCGACTTACAGCATTTTTTTTTATTGTAAGCTGATTTTTTTCCATGTATAAAAGGAAACGATTCTAATTACGAAGATTTTACATGTGAATGCATCCCGAAAACTTCTCAACTTCTTAACGGAATCTTAAATCAGTTCTTAAAAAAAGAAGAAAAAGAAAAAACCTTTTTTGAGAAGGAAAGATAAAACCGAATTTATTTCAAAACAATTTATTCCCATTATTTTAAACCTTTTTTTAGTGTAACACTTTATAGTTAGATTATTAATTTCTTATTTACTTTAATAATATACTTAAGAAGGTGAAAAAAAAATTAACACTTTCATCTTACACTTATTATAATAATGCAGTTAAGAAGATCAATGTATTCTCATTATCATTATAAATTATCAAATTACTAACTTAATGAAGAAGTTACATAATTGTTTTAGAATAATCGGTTAAGACAACTTTTCATTTTTGATCAGCTTATTAAAAATAATGAAAATGGATGAACGATACAATTTATATCTTTGAACAAATTAGACCAATTGTATCTCTCATATCGGATGATATTGGCTAAATTCTAAAAGTCAATGCTATGATATATGACACTTCAAATTTCTAGAAAAAGAAATGCAGTATACTGGGATCTCTTCACTAACTGGCTCACTGATATAGTGGGAGCAAGATTCTTCGAGTTAAGTTTTCTAATTGAAAATCTGAATATGCAGCAAAATCACCTTAAAAATACTATCTATTACAATAAGTATCTAGTTAAACAATTTTATTATTGCCTCAAAAAATTCCATTTATTTTCAAGCAAGTTTGGCTTAGGTTCATTATAATAACATCCCGTTGTAAAGCAATACAAGGGCTATTTTGTAAAGTAACTCGGAATTTTGAACCATGGTCCAATGACGAGGATGCCATCAGAGAAGGCACCTCCTTCTCAGCACCACACCACAAAAGAGGGGGGACGTTTGATCCTGAAAGATTTCACGTGAAACAGACCCCCTTCCACGACGGTTCTTTAATGGAATGTGGTCTCCAAACTGTAACCCTACGACTTATGACCCGGGACCTTACCACCAGGCCAATTTTGCCCTACTTTTTCGTAACTGAAATGTATAGAAAATATTCGGGAGAATATTAATTGCTATCCACGAGATTCTTAAGAGACTCCATGTCTTAGATCTTCATGAGTTAAAAAAACACATTTCTGGAAAATGTCTGCACAAACAGATTTTAAATTCTGAGATAATTTGCTTTGAATTAACAGATTTCTATCAAATTTTGAGCCTAATGTTTAAAAAATTCCGATTTTCAAAATTTGTTTCATAGATTCAATATCTATAGTGTAAACACCTATCAAATTTGTTAGCAATCTATAGACATCTGTATTAATCTATAGAAATATTTAGATACTTGTCTAAATCTAATGTGATATTGATAGTATATCTGTAATTTCAGAAACTTGTAAAAAGGGTAACTTAAAAATGCAGTGATTTAAATACGTCCATTTCGGTACGTGTTTTGGTGATCGCTGCTCTTTGTCAAATGTTTGCTTCAATCGGTTGAACAAAAAGTCTTTCAAAAGCAAACTGAATTTTCGTATACTGTTAATAGCAATCAAAGATACGATCGCCAAAATTCTAGCCAAGGAGAGCGCGATATATTCAGTAAAAATGTTAAGTTCATCCCAAAGACTAATATTCAGCACCTATTGTGCACCAGTTCCAACCAAAGCAATATTTCTCTGGGATAATATGTGTATTAAAACCTTAAATCCCATATGAAGTTTTTGGGAGGTCATCTCCACTGGATACAAATTATTTCAGTTTTTATAACTGTATTATATATATATATATATATATATATATATATATATATACTCTGAAAAGTAATTCGATGCAGATTTATTTCCTGAAATCAAGACCTTGTGTATTACCTATCTCAAGACCTATCTCTCTCTTTTCGTCTTTATAAATGTATACACTAAATTTAGTTTCCACACAAATTGAGCTATATATTCATGCCATTTTGTTGTTGTTTCTAATGGCACTTACCCTGGACAAACTCGCTGAACTAGTCAGCGACTCTAAGCCGAGGGTGGGTCTCTTGCTTTTTAGTACCGCCAACTAGGTTTAAAAGTTCAACTTAGCTACTCAGGCATCACATTCGCTATCGCAACCCCTTTTTTACAGGGGGTGGACACACATATCTAACAGAAAGAAGAACAACGGGACTTGAACCCAGGACACCCAGGTCACGCTGAAAAAGCGCCAGGATATCGACTGTAAAATTTTGTAAATATTTCTAATAATCAAAATTTAAATAATAAAGAAATAAAGTTCAAATTGGTGCATGCCTTTTTTGGTGCCTGAGAGGTCACATATGATTTTAAAAGATTAACCCCTTAACCGGTTTGCCCGTACGCCATACGTGCATCCATTAATCGAATTTTGATAATTGTAAACAAAAAATAAATCATTCGTAACAATTACAATTCAATAGTAAAATGACTTCAAATATGGAGATAAGCAAAGTATTCCATGGATTTCCATTTGAATCAAAATAAGAAAATTTCCCCAAAATAGAAGAAGACATCTTATTAGATAGTAAGGAAAATAAATCGGTTAAGGGGTTAAAATAGTATTTAGTTCAATTCAGCAGTAATTTAAAGCTAAGAAATTATAGGGATAGATTTAAGTATGAATATGGTTTTGTTATATGCTTACTTAAAATGAAATAACAATTTATAAATCATGTCTAATAATTAAAAGCTTAAATAAATTTGTTTGTGAAAAGGGTAAAATTCAATTCGGTCTCTGCTTCTGATTTAAAACAGAGCGACTTATTCCTTCAGAAAAAAAAAAGAAGACAACTTTCTGCTCTTCGAAATGCTCTATCAGTGGAACGATTCAAAACTCAACTGGCACTGCGTATCCCCAGATGTGTGTTTCGCTAAGATGATTTGAGCTCGTTCTCGGAAGATGCCCGGGTATTTCTGCCCTTCCCCGGAATTTGTTATTTTGTGTCTATCTGTGACGGCTTGTCGGGGTGCTTCAAATTTCTCTGCTATCTCTCGCCGGCAGATCCTTTATTTCTTCTGGAGAGCTGTCAGCCAGCTTCGAGATGCCGAGATACTCCGGAAGATGTTTTTCCTTCTCAACATAATAAATCTCAACTTGAGAAATCTGGAAGTTTTTTTCTTCTTCCTCTTTCTCGTTCCAGCTGGAGTTTTATTGGAGAAGTTCTGATTTTGACAAGAATTTACGCCTGATGCGAAACTCTCTTTTTGTTTCTGTCCCGGGTGTTTTATGAAAGGAGATTGTGCACTTCTGCTTCTTACTGAATGTTCAACTTTGAAAAAAAAGTGTTTTTGTTTTGTTTTGTTTAATGGTATCAGAACTGAGGATTTGCAAACTCGTTTTGTTCTATTTTGTATTGTATCTTATATATTCTTTGAGCCTTTATAACTGCTTATTGATTCTTAAATGAATGGACACGTGGATAATTTGTTTGAATGTCCGAGGGTGTCCGAGAAGTCTTTGACATATTTCAAAAATTCGGTTAAAAAAATAAACGAGATAGAAAGTAAAATGAACATACATTTATTACCTCATATAGTAAAATTTTTTTAATGCAAAAATGCCCAGGAGATGGTGGTGCTGAAACGTTAGAAAGAGTTATTTAGAAAATGGCTTCTCCAAGTGAACGCGCGTTTTGTGTTAGGTGGTTTTTCGAATCGAAATCTGTGATTCAAGTTCAGCGTAATTTCCGTACGAAACATGGATAAGACCCCCCTTCTCGTAACAGCATTATTGCATGGAAAAATAAGGTTTTGGAAACTGGGAGTGTCTTGGATCGACACAGAAGTGTCGTCGATAGAATTCATCAGTCATTTGCTCGTAGCCCCCGAAAATCAGGGGCCCACATCGAGGTGTATTAATAAGTTAAAAAAAACTTCACTATTTGAGGTAATAAATGTAATTTAATTTTACTTTCTATCTCGTGTTTTTTTTACCGAATTTTTGAAATGTGTCAAAGACCCTTCTGACACCCTCGGACATATCTGTGCTAAAATATTACTCTAAATTTGCACGAAAATTACTCTAA
>JAOUZG010001077.1:2136798-2148470 GCA_026289955.1 Argiope argentata | reverse complement strand
AATTAAATATAGAAAATTTATAATTTTCAATATCAACCAAGTATCTTACCCATACCATAATGCTTTGTTTTCGAAAGCTTAATTTTGTTCTTTCTTATCAAATTATGAAAGGGGAAGAAATCTTAAACTCCTTACTAAAATTTTTAATTTGGGGAAATATGGAATTATTGTACGTCTCTTCGTTATTCAGCAATATTTAAATGTTAAGTCATAAGTAATGCATTTAATATATATCAAATATATTAACTAGCCTAGAGGTAGCGCGTATTCCTCGAGAGCTGGGCGTCTGGGGGTCGGAGTCCCGGTGAGGGCATGATTATTCTTCTGTGTTTTATATGTAAGATGTATGAATGTGCCTCCCTGTAAAAACCCTGGACTGCACAAGTGACTGTGATGAATGGGTAATTAAGTCGTAGTCTTGGCCCTAGTTGGTGTTACTACAAAATGAAGAGACGCTCATTCGGCTTAAAATCGCTGACGGCTGTCTGCGCGCTTGTCCATGGCATGTGCCATTAATAACAACAACAATAACTGGATGCTCTTATTTATATTTAAGATTTATAGTTATCAGAATCAGGAATCAATGGATTTTGAAATATTTTCAAAATAATAGTAAGAACTATTAAATTCATATCAACCTCTTAATTTACACTCTTTAAATTACGGACTATTTTAATATTTTTTTAAATTATAAAAATGTGATTTAAATTATTAGAAAACAAACTTTCTTTTTTTAATAACTGAAAAATGATATGTTGTTTTGCCTGGTAGTAGTTTTATAAACTTTAAATTCCTTACTAGTAGCGCCAAGTCATCATTAATAAGGAAAAGTGCCCGTTGGGATGGTGCGGAAGTTTGAACAGAGGATCTGGCTTATACGTCGCCCTCATCATCTGACCGTGGTTTAAAATGACTAGATCCTTCCCGAAATAGCTCTACTGCTGCATTAAAATGGATTAGTCTAGTTTTAATATAACTAACTAGCAACGAAAAGTGCAAGAAGAGGAAATAAATGAGATCATTTATTCGCAAAGGTAATGAGATCTTAAGGCTTCCTAGAATAAAATATATGCCATCCCTTTATATGGTCATTGCTACAACTGAAGCCTGATATTTAAACCCCCTATCTAATTAGTTGAGTCCTTGTTTGCAAACTCTTATAGTAGAAAAGGGATTATCTGATTTCGAAAGATAATTCTGTACAAATGGAAAATAGTTGAGAACAACAGAGCAAACTAGTTTGAGTGAATGAATTAAAAGCATTAGCTAATGGTCTAGTAATATAGTATTTGTGACTGTTTATCTAAATAAAAATAAAAACTCTTGGAAATGATATGAAAATCAAAAACGAAAAAAAAAATTGTGAAATAATTAATTTTCCTGATGATTGACCTTCATCATATTAATATTTATTTGATGTTGTTCGTTCTTGATTTGAAAACCCTTTGCAATTGTACACATGCTTCAGTATGTTCTTATTTAATCACAACGGGAGTGAGAGAAATGATGAAAGGAAGTGAAGTTTATATTTAATTCCAAGAGGAAGTCGAATTATTGGCGAACCTGTAAGGTGGAAAAACCGTGTAAAATTTGTCATATTGAAGGAAAGGTATTAATTTATAGTAAAGATCTGAAGAGCAAATTTTTATTTTTTTAAGGAAACTAAACTTTAAATTATTATGAATAAATAATAATAGTATATTTTCTCTTAAAATTAGGAAATCCATCTTTTGTCATAATAATAATTTTTATGATAAAAACTTTTTAGCTATTAAATTTTTTATAACATTTGAAGATTAATAACAGTGGATGATCTTGAATATGCATTTAAGGGTATTATATGAGATATTTTTGGGACCACTCCTGATTAGTTTTTTCCCCACTTGAACTGACAATATAAGCAATCAAACCGTAATAAATAATTACCGCTATAGCAGAAATTAAGGCCATAAAATACCAAAAATGTGATTTCGTTTACCACCTCTTAACGAAGTAGAATCAGTAGAAAATGATAGTTTTGACAAACTGAAATAAACAATAAAAATGATCATTCGAATTCCGAAGAACCATGACGACCAATCAGTTAAAAACTTTATATTGATTTAACTTTTCAATTTTTTAAATGAACATCAAGTATTAAATGAACTATAATATTTAAGTGAGGGGAAATTCTGAGCGAAGTATTATTTTTCTTGGAAAATAAACTACCCGTATACTCGTGCATGTATATGAAATTTCATCTTTATATGTGATAAGACTAAAATTATACATTTTAGAATAAATTTATTTATATTACTAAGCAAATGAATTGTTGTTGTTTTTGGGGCTCTTGTCATGGGCAAGCTCTTTGAGGTAGAAAGGGATCTAAGCCTAATCAGCGTCTCTTGTTTTGTAGTAGCATCAACTAGGGTCAAGAGCACGTCTTAGCTACTCACTCATCATATTCGCTTTTACAGCCCCCTTTTTATACAGGAGGTGGGGGGGGGGCACATTCACACACTTTACAGACAGAACACAAAAGAACAAGCTTAACTGAATAGGGACAAACCCTGGACCCCCATATTACAGAGAAGAAACGCTACCCCTATGTCAGGACGCCGGTATTAAAGTGAGTTCCTACTATAAATAAAAGGGAGAGTGTGAATTTCTACTTTAGTTTAAATACCAATAAAAGTATTTTTCATCTTTTTAATATTGTTAAAAAGCAGGAGAACGAATGATGCTAAATCCGTACTAATTCCTGAAAGAATGATTTCATGAAATAATAAAATCTTTCTAGGTACACTATTGTTTTCATAATTATCTTCTTATTTTGGAGAAGAAATTGTGCGGTAATGAAAACGGTTATAATAAAAAGGTAATATTTTTTAAAATTAAAATAAGATATATTCTTATAAGATAATAGCTTTAAAAGGGGTAACTAAAAACAATGCCAGGAACTGAATTTTTTAATTAACATATTTCTAATTAATATTTTGGCTTTTATAACATGGCAGTAATCTTTATCATGATGGTCACATGCATCAGATTTTATCAAAACTGTTGAATTTTATAAAAGAAATTATAAACAAAAATTCATTTTTATATGTCAAAGTGACTTTATTACCACCATAATAAAATGACAATTTTTTTGTGTTTCTCTAAAAAATAAATGTCAAGACATTTCTTTATTCCGTCCAACTTTTTAAAAAAAGTGTAGAATATTCAATCGCATTGGGGACTCATATTTATTTTGAATGACTTTGTTTTCCGTCCAAGCATTCCTGAAAGAACTTGAGGAAAGAATGTTAACGGATCAAATATACTTGGAAGGACCACAAAAGTTTAAAATTTAAGACGCACTTCTCACCCAAGTCACATTTTTTGACATCAAATACGACAACTCGAAGGAACGGGAGGCGGGAAAGGAGATAGGAAAAGAGGTTCTCGTCTCGAAATGAAAAGAAGAAAGAATGGAATGGTGTTACGCGCGAGCACTTCTTCAAAAATTCAAAATAAACATATTCTTCACTTCGCCACGACTCCCCGAAATTCGAGCTCGACACACAACAAACGTTTCTTTTATCTTTATTTCCCGCAACTTTTAAGAATTTTTTCCCGCTTTCCAGAACATTAGAATGGAACCGCGATTGCATTTCTTTTCTCTTTTAGCATGTTTTCTCTTTGGGCGCCGCGAGATGGCGCTGCGCCAACCTGACTGCAAAAAACACTCATTATTGTCTGGATTCATATAGTTCTGCTGGGTGAGTTAACGTCTTTGTGAACCCGCTGGTATCATTTAGAACTGTTTACCGAAATGTTTGCTCGGATTTTGCTTCTATTCTTCTTCTGAAGAGAGGGGGGGGGGGGAAAGGCAGTGGGTGTTCGGGCAGAGAAGAATGGAATGGGAAAAGCGAAGTAAAATGGAATCAGAATTGCTGGAGGCTTCGTTGTGAAAGAAATTGTCTGTGCAGCGCGCTGGCTGTCAAAGCTCACTTAAAATGTGTATCTTCTGAAGAACAACTCTGAAACTGTTGCTCGAGTTGAAGAGGAAAGTGCTGCTTTTGAAGTTAATAAAATTATTTGGGAGAAGCAGATGAATGCAATTATTTTCATCGCATTAAATTCAGAATCTTTTTAAATTGTGAATTAAACTAGGATATAATAATCTAAATGATTTCCACAATGTTTAAGCACTGAAATAGATTCCCATTTTTAATTTAGACCAATTTTGTATTTTTACTCTCACTATTAAAAAAGTCTTATTACAAAGATATTAACTTTTCAAATGCGAAAATTTAGTTAACCAGCAAGCAATTTTCACCTCTATAGTGTAATTAAATGTAACAATCAACTGATGAATGTCCTTGACTTTAAGAACTGCTTATCATTAATATTTCGGGCAAAATATTCCAGCATCTTAAAAGTATATGTAATATATAGAGCTTACAATGATGACAAGAAGAATGGGGTAATGGCACAAATTGTAGAAGTTATTACTAATGACACTTGCCATGGACAAGCGCGTTGACGACTGTCAGCTATTTTACGCCCGTTGTACGTCTCTTGTTTTTCAGTAGCTCCAACTAGGACCAAGAATACGACTTCGCTACATCATTCATCACATTCGGTTGCACAGCCCCTTTTTACAGGGAGGTACATTCATACACTTCACAGATAGCACACAGAAAAACAACCATGTCCCAACCGGGACTCGAACCCGATACGGGGAAGACGTCCCTAAGACAGGACGCTGGCACTTGAAGAAATAATGATGAAATTATTTTATAAGTTCCCTTCACACAAGTATCTTGGAACAGGCTAAGTATTATCTTTGCAATAGCCTATGATCCTTTCCCTTCGTACTTCGAACGATTACATATTAAAGGGTAGGATCACTGTGTCTGCAGTGAAATGGTCAACCCACTTCATCATGCCACTAATTCCTCTCTCACAACGTCTTTTTATATTAACAAAACCTACCACAATTTCGAATGAATCTGTGAAACAAGATGGCCAAAGTCTTAATTAGAAATATTGAGAAGTTTCTGCTAGATAATGAAAAACTAATCACTTCAAAATCATAAGCAAATTTCAGAAAACCACCGGATGACACAGATAGTACGTCACAATGACAAAAGTGTAAGAGAGTGATGTATAAGGAATGCAGGCAAACAAGTAAAATCCTTCTTAAGCGCTTTATAAGTCTTTCAATGCAATACCCACATACTTATGACACAAAAGAACGCATATGGATGATTTTTTTTTAAGTGATAGAATTATCGGTCGTCTAGAATGGGGGAGTATACAGTTGGAAGTATCCGAGGAACTTGGAATCGACCAGAGTATCATCTCCAGGCTTTGGTAAAGATACCAAGATGATGGTAATGTGAGTAGACGTTAAAGCATAGGTCAGCACCGAATTCCAAAGCCGAAAGAGGACAGTTATTTGGCAGTTACTGCCAAAAGAAACAGACGGAGCACTGTATCAAATGAAGCAAAGACACAGAAAAACATCAAAATTTCCCGAAATGTGATTATGTGATTAGTTGAACCTTGCAATTAAACTTCATAAAGATATTCCTTTTTCTTATTGTGTAAAAATTTTAATTATTCATTTTTTAAATTTATTTTTACAATATTAGCATTATTAATAAAATTATTAAATATGAATTATGATAGTGTTATAATTTTATGATCGCGCTTAAAAGCTCATGCAAATGATAAGGAATTTAAAATAATATTTTCTTAAGATTTGCAAAACATGAATGCATCAAGTTTAGCATAATGAAAAGATATTTCTGTTTCTTATAAGCTTTAGAATATCGTTAGAAATAAAATTCTTCCTTTTATTTATGATAAGAAAAAAAAGATATGCTTGTAAAGTAATCTATCAGTAGATAATACCTAATAATGCCTGCATAATGAAAATGGATCTTGTAAAGAATTTTAAATATCAAACATATTTCCTACTGTTTATTTCAACAAATATTTGATTTAAAAAAAATCACAATATATACTTATTACGGAGCCAGATGCTAGCTTTATTTATTCTGCGAAAATCCGTCGCATCACAAATTCTTTCTGTAAACAACGCGTTGCTGCTCGTTATCTTTTCTTTTCTCAGTACGGATGAAAGAAGTAAAAATCAAAAGTTTCTGAAACAATTCCAGATAATTGGATGGCAACAGCTTTCTCATTTCGAAAGTCGCTTCTCGAGCCACTAGATTCTTAATCAAAACCGTAACTGCTAATTGCTACAAAGGAATATTTCAGTATTGTGACTGCGATGGCCTCCGAGCAAAAATGGAACAAAGAAGGTAATTGCAACTTTTTGTGCCGCCTTTTTAACTATGCTCCAGTTATAAACAGAGAATTGCTTTCATTATAGGAAAGGTTAAAATGGCTTTTTTTTTGCGATTTATGTCAATAAATTTTCAGTAATGTGTTTCCAAAATTTTCCATCGCTAATTACTGTGGAATTTTGTTATTTTTATATTACTTTATTTTAGATAATTAATCATCGATTTCATTGTTATTGAGGCCACATTTTTTAAAACTCGGTAATTTATAATACTTAAATTTAAAAGGCTTATATTATTGAAATTTGCATTATTAATGATATATGATCATAATGTCTCTTTTTTAAATAAAATTTTGCATTATGTGATTTTTTTATAAATTAAACACTCGAAAAAATGCTTTAAACAAAATTTTTTGTATTTTGTAGAGGAAAAATGTCTTATTGATTTTATCAGAAAGACAATTGCGTATTTAGCATTTTTTTAAATATGTTAAGCAAACAGGTAAGCAAAGAATATTTGTTAACAATTTCGAATTAAATTAAAGAAATCTAAGGAAAACACACACAAAAAAACCCCACTTGTTTACTCAATTTCCTTATTAAAGCCTGTTATTTAAATGAAGCAGTCTATTATTATGTCTTGTAAACATTACAAGATTAATTATTGTACGTTAAAAAATGACATTCTATATTTTACACGATAAAATTAATCAATTTAGTAAAAAAAATCTTGGTTTTTCTTACTTTTATTTACACAAAGTATAGAGAAAGTATAGTAAATACAAAAATATTCGAATTTAAGATATAGACGAATTTGCACATTTTAGAAATCCGTGAATTGGAAAAATGCCTGTATATCAGTTTGTGAAAAAAGATAAGTCAAAAACGCTTTTTGATGTAAGGATGAAATTTCGTATTTATGATTAAAGTCGAGTTTGAGGATTTTTACCAAATTTGGGGCAAAAACATGTGTTACAAAGATAACTGAAAAATGATTTGAGAATAGACGGATGGAATTAGAGTACCGATCAAATTCGCAGATTTCTATGAAATTTTGTGTAAAATTCGTTTAGAAGAAGTTTATTTGTTCAGATGTAAGAATTTAAGTTAACATGATAATTACGAAATGAAGAGAGCAAGATAAATAAAAGTCGGTACATGATTTGATATCTTAGTGTAGACGTCTACCAAAATGTCTATACCATCATAGTATAAAAGCCTACACAAGTTTTTATATCAGCATAATATTGTTACCTATAAAAGCGTCCATAACATCATAGTATAGATGTCTATCAAAGCGTCTATACCATCAAAGTATAGACGTTGACCAAAGCTGCTTTACCATCATAGTATAGACGTCTACCAAACGTCCATACCATCATAGTATAGACGTCTACCAAAGCGTCTATACCATCGTAGTATAGACGTCTACCAAAGCATCCATACCATCATAGTATAGACGTCTACCAAACGTCCATACAATCATAGTATAGACGTCAGCTAAAGCGTCCATACCATCATACTATAGACTTCAACCAAAGCTGCTTTACCATCATAGTATAGATGTCTACCAAACGTTCATACCATTATAGTATAGACTTCTACCAAAGCGTCTATACCATCGTAGTATAGACACCTACCAAAGCGTCTAAACCATCATAATATAGACACCTACCAAAATTTGATAGGTGTCTATATTATGATGGTATAGACGCATCCAACAAAATGTTGACCGTTGATCGGGTTTCACTTACAGAAATATATAAACATCATAACTCAAAAACATAATGATTTAAATATAACAAATCTAACAAGAGTTTTTGTGAATTTAAATGTAGTTTTATGTCAAATTTTCAATTCCAGAGATTGACAAGATGGCGTCTGTAACCCTAATTCGGTTATCGGATATCTTTGGCCACGTACTAAGAATTTATCTCTAAAACACTCGCCAATAATAGCATGATAGATTCAGTAAGAATGATGAAATCACTCCAAAGATTTATGTATCTCAACTATTGAATATCGACGGACATTCACATGGATAAATTCTTTATTACAGAAAATGTTAGAAATCTTTGTGAATACCACTTACGCTGGTCCCCTTTTGAAAAACAACTTATTTTCTTTCTGATAAAAGAAATTCTATTGAAATACAGGGCAGCAAACATTTAATAAACGAAGATAGGTCTGTCGTTGCTATGTTAAATGGCGTTTCATGGTCCACCAAACCATACGAAGACAAAATAAATGTTTCATAATTTCAAAGCTGTACTAAGTTCAAGGAATTATTTTCGTCTCAATTTAGATATCAAACTTTTTTTACAACATGACACTAGGTTGAAAATTCATAAAAGGAAATTTTGAAAATTTATTTAAAAATAATAATTACTTAAATTAATGATACCGATTAAAAAAGTTCGGATTTCACACGCGATTATAAATGATTCTATTGTGTAATTATTCTAACGTCACGTTGTAAAGCAACATTAGGGATATTTTGGGACGGACCTCTTAATTTTGAACTTCTCCCAGATGACGAGGGGGACACCTGGGCTGGTTCGATGAGTGCGTCATCGAGCTTGACCATGGCAAGTGCTATTCATGACAACAACTAGAACCAAAGCATTAGAAGCTGGAATACTCTACAATCCTCCTACGTGTCGTGTGGAAAATACAAGTTGTGACAGAGAAAGAGTAGCGTTCTGCTCGCAATTCAAATTTTCTTCAGTATGAAATGAGCCTCAATTGTTGACGCTGTTCCTGATAATATCTGTGCAGTACATAAATGATTCCTAAATTATTCTTGGGTGTGCGCAATATATTTTTTTCAATGTACCACAGTGAAAATGATGGAATGTATTAAACGAGATCAGTTTATATTCTTTAACTCAATTTTTCCTTTAATAGATTCTTGAAACGTACAGGGCAGTATATATAGTTAAACGTCTTCAATTTTAACTCAACGCGTGACCTGAATATGCTTCTATAATTCAAGAGAGCGTTCATATTCCAAAAGGATTGAGATAAATTGAAGTCTCAGTATTCAATAAAAGGGGGAATATATGTATTTTAACTAGAATTTCTGGTATAAAAATTTTGTCTTCAAGTATTGGTGGATAAATAAATGATTATAGAATTTTGGCCTACGCTTAAAATACACTAGGCAGAATACTAGGAAGTGTACAGTACTGAATAAGAAACTGAAATGCCAGTGTCCTGGTATAAGAGTTGCTCGCCTTCCCAGAAAACTAAACTTCCTTAGTTGGAGTAACGGTTTGGATTTGTTTTTTCTTCATCTGTTCTATATCTGATGACGTGTCCACTTTACAATTGAAGGAGGGGTACAGTAGCTTCTGAGGGCATGGATCCTTGAGCACCCGAGGGCAGAAGTCTGCTTTATAGATCATAAGAAGATGACCAACTCATTCGTTTGCAAAGCCTCTTTTTACTATTGGAGGGGAGCATTCACACACCTCACATAGAATGCAGATGAACAGCCATGCCCTGACCGAAACACAAAACTGAGACGTCCAGATCACGAGGAAGACGTGGTATCTCTGTGCCACGACACCGGCTAATTCAAAGTAATTTGATGTTCAGAATTGATGAATAGTGTGAAGACTGAGATGTCGTCCTTCTCATTTCATCAAGATACACATTGACGATCTTTATTCCCATACATGTATTCATTAATAAATGGATATTAAATTAAGCTAGGACGTTGGCTGTTCCGTCGGTGAAATGTGTCAATGTATCCCCCTGTAAAAAGGGGGCTGTGCAAGCGAATGAGATGCGTGAGAAGGTAAGGCGTCTCTTGGCCCTAGTTGGTGCTATTTCAAAATAGGAGATGCTCCTTTCGGCTTAAAGCTTGCTGATTTCTCGGCGAATCTTGTACATGACAAGTGCCACTAATAATAACAACTGTAACTGAAATTATTTATTACAAGATATTTATTCTTTCCTGGTTTAGTAGGTCTATATACAAGCTGAAAATTAAACATGAAATTTGCTTCTACAGCATGTATACCGAAGGTATTTAATCCTAACATCCATTCTCTTGCTGCTGTACCGGTCAAGAAATAGTGATAGATTATCAAATAGTTCTGATTATACACTGAATTTTACGTAAATATTAGTCAAATATTCTGTTACATTTTATGTGTTTAGGAATTATCAAATTTGCGATATTTTAACTTAAATAACATAATTTGATCCCTCTAGTTCCAAATACTGTAATCAATAGACCAAATGTCAACAATTTAGACATTTGAAACACTTTCTCTCTCTCAACCCTACAATTAATTTATAAATATTATCGAATTATAATGTTTCGCAAAACACCTGGCGAATCGGCGTAACCTTGGCGCGAAATATTACTTACAAAATAGAATTAACAGCATTTGTTAATGTAAGGGCTCTCGACTTGAAAAGCAGTCCGCCCTCCCCATTTTCTGCATCTGCGGTTCTTCTAATTGAAATAAACCGCTGATCAAAATAACAATGCGCTCGAAAGAATTTATTGAATCGGTTATTAAAGTCACTCGTCGGCTACGTTATTAAAGCTGGGTTCCGAAATTTTGCGAATTATAGAATTGGTTACAGTCTAGACGTATTATTAAAGATTGTCTATTCAATTGCAATTATTCTTTAACAGTTTTATGTAATTAGGAATCTGATTTTTAATTCCTGAAAATTAGAATTATGAACTGTTAAAACTGATATTTGAAATGATATTGGAATTTCCTTTGAAATACTTGGATGTAATATTGTATTGAATTCAATATTATCTTTGTGATTTTTTTATAAGGAATGATTTTTTATAAAATTATATTTATTGCGAATCATAATTGTTGTTTGAAATGTTTATATTAAATCATAATTGATACGGGAGTACAATGGATAAACAAAACAACTAAAAATGTCCATGTATCTACTTGTAACAAGTAACAGAAACATTTTTTTTAAAATCAATTCCTACTTTGGATATTAGGAAATTTTTTATTTTAGTTATTTTTTTTTAATAATTACAATTTTTGTCCACGTGTTTCGCTTTACAACGGAAGGAGAGGTGCAGAAGCTTCTAGGGGTATAGGAACCTGAGAACTCGAATAACCATCAAATATATCAATATCAATACCTCCAGTGGTATAAATTTGCGACCTCGTTCGAACTCGCAGCATAAGGGATGCGAATCCAACGCCCTACCAACCAGGTTATCCCAAGCTAACAATTACAGCTACTTAAAATAACTATTATAAATGCGAGAAAGTTAGTTTTTAATTAGTAAATAAAAATTAATGAATTAATATTCAAAAAACTGTATTAATATCAAATGACATCCACTACAAGTTTTTAAAAATGTATTTGAACTTGATTGGATATATAAAAA
>JAOUZG010001077.1:2085244-2102135 GCA_026289955.1 Argiope argentata | reverse complement strand
ATGATATTGATACACGCAAAAATAAATTTGTTTGAATATGTAAAATGTCTTTTAAATGTAATGCGAACATAATCTTATATTCAGTAAATATCTTTTATACTCGACGGACATTTCCTCAAAGATTTGGAAAAAATTTTAAAAAAATGTCTGATGACTCATATTTATATCATTTCCATTTTCAATATTCCAGATTACTCCGATATGAATCCAAATACATTTTTGCTACTAATCGTGATGATATTGATACACGCAAAAATAAATTTGTTTGAATATGTAAAATGTCTTTTAAATGTAATGCGAACATAATCTTATATTCAGTAAATATCTTTTATACTCGATGGACATCTCCTCAAAGATTTGGAAAAAATTTAAAAAATTGTCTGTTGACTCATATTTATATCATTTCCATTTTCAATACCGCAGATTACTCCGATATGATTCCAAATGCATTTTTGCTACTAATCGTGATGATATTGATACACGCAAAAATAAATTTGTTTGAATATGTAAAATTTCTTTTAAATGTAATGCGAACATAATCTTATATTCAGTAAATATCTTTTATACTCGGCGGACATCTCCTCAAAGATTTGGAAAAAATTTAAAAAATTGTCTGATGACTCATATTTATATCATTTCCATTTTCAATACCCCAGATTACTCCGATATGATTCCAAATGCATTTTTGTTTCTAATCATGATGTTACTGATACACGAAAAGAATAAATTTGTTTGATTATGTAAAATGTCTTTTAAATGTAAAGCGAACATAATCTTATGCTCGGTAAATGTCTTATATCTGAATGACATCTCCTCGAAGATGTGGAAAATTTTTTAAAAAAATTGTCTGATGACTCATATTTATATCATTTCCATTTTCAATGTCCCAGATTACTCCGATATGAGTCTAAATGCATTTTTGCTACTAATCTTGATAATATTGATACACGAAATGGATAAATTTTTTTGAATGAGTAAAATGTCTTTTAAATGTAAAGCGAACAAAATCTTATATTCAGTAAATGTCTTTTATACTCGACGGACATCTCCTCAAAGATTTGGAAAAACAATTGTGTGATGATTCATATTTATATCATTTCCTTTTTCAATGTCCCAGATTACTCCGATATGATTCCAAATGCATTTCTATTTCTAATCGTGATGCAATAATACACGAAAAGAGTAAATTTGTTTTAATATGTAAAATGTGTTTTAAATGTTAAGCGGACATAATCTTATACTCAAAAAATGTCTTATACTCGATGGACATCCCCTCAAAGATTTGAAAAAAAAATTTAAAAAAAGAATTGTCTGATCACTCATATTTATATAATTTTCATTTTCAATGTTCCAGATTACTCCGATATGATTCCAAATGCATTTTTGCTAATATTAGGAAGATCTAAAAAAGGAAGAATTTTATCAATTTCTCTGTACAGATTTTTTGATTATTATAATAGCTTTTTTTATCTATATAGAATGTAAAAGAGAAGAAAAAAAATAAAGATAAGAAGTACAAAATTAGAATTTTTCGAACCCTTCTGCGCACAACGCACCAAGACATCGTATCCAAATAACCATTTCATTAGCGGAAATACCAGTACGGAGATGGGATCTCCGCGCGAAGGACTTACGAGCTGCCGTTCTCTAGTGGAAATCAATTTGTTTTTGTTAGTTAGCAGACTAGTCAGGCCCCTGCAAGGCCCTCCACCCCCTACCCGTTTATTGCCTTCTCGCAGAAGGGATTAATTAAGATCCCGATACCGTGTCTTAGATGCAGGCTGAAAGGAAGCCCCCTTGCTTTGGCTCGATTTTTGGAAAGATGCCGCTTGCTGTTATTTCCTATTTGGAAGGCACAGGCAAACAATTATTTCCTTATAAAAGAGATTAAGGAAATTTGTATTTTCTATCTTCTAGAAAATAAGCTTCCTATGTAAAACTATTTGTTTTATCTGTTTGTTTAATGTTCACAGCTAATACATTGCTTGTTTTAATCGATCTATGCAATTTTAAGCAATTGTAATAATATTTCATTACTTTTATTTTTAGGTCGGAATAATCTAGTTGGTAGGGTGTTGAATTCGCATATCTTGAGCTGCCCACCAGTTGAAGACTCTTCGTGTGTGTGGCGGCTGGTACGCGTTAAATCTGTCGTGATCAAAAAGCCCTTCCTGCCGATAGTAATACCGCTGGGGCTTCTGGGTCAGAGATGATTCCAGGTCTAAATTACGATCTGTGGATGAATGAATGAAGTCCACTCCTTAAAAAAGGTTTGAGACTTTTGTGAGCTAAACTCAGACTTCTGCCCTTGTGTTCTTAGGGATTCATACCCTCAGAAGCTACCGCACACCTCTTTCCGTTGTAAAACGGCATACGAGAACTTTACTTTTATTTTTATTCTTAAAAGATGAAGAACATTTAAATAAATTTTGCATTCTTAGTCATAAGATTTTAAGGGTTGTTTTCTCTTAGAAATTAGTCATTTCTATTTATTCTCAATGGATTTTAATGATCCGTATAAAATTCATAGAATATACTAAGCAAGACATATCTTGACCTAACCAGACATCGAAAAGCAACTCCAGCAAGCACGAAGGAGCAAACGACATTTGATGCGATTGGGAACTTACAAACAAGAAAGAAAACCTCTATAGAAAACTGATACTTTGTACAGAAAAAATAATAAAGAAACATTACATTTTAAATTGTGGAACATTAAAACTGTACAAAAAACATTAAATGAAAAATTAACCTTCTACATTAGGAGATAACTAAAGAAAAGAGCTTTGACAAGATTCCCTTAATAGATGCCCCCAATGTGGCACCTCGTAATTGAGGATGAGATGCTTCTGGTATGGTGGTTGGATATCACCAATCTGGTGGTTACAATAACAGTGGGGGCTAGGCTCCCCACTCGATGACAATACGTACTCCCTTCGGGGAGGGTTGTGCCTGGGCCGGTGACTCAACCACAGTTCTCGAACTTTGCTGTGGTGGTGGTCCGGTCATTCAGTGTCGATGGTTAATCCTTCGTGTGCCTTCCTGGTGTGATGGAGAGTCTGTTCTATGACTTCCCCTAATAGAAAATTTAATGACTGGATTTCTTATAATAACGTGATTTATAGATCCTTCTGTGCTGCCCCATCGAGAGGACGAACTTTTGCCAAAGTAACGTATTTGTTTGATGTATAGAAAATATTCCATGTAGAAAGAATACTTAGTTCAGATAAAAATAACCCTCAATTCGGTTAGCAGAAACTTTTTTAAAAAGTTGGTAGATTATGTATCTATTTATGCATATTGCAGTTCCGAGTGGCTCGAGATGGCCTGGTTGATAGAGCGTTGGACTCGTTCTCCTTAGGTTAAGGGCTCGAAACTCACCAGCCAAAAGATTTCCCGAGTGTGAGGGGATCCGATCTGTTTATGGTCGCAAAGTCCTCCATGTCGAGAGTAATATCACTGGAGGTACTGGGTCAGAGGGGATCGTTCCAGGTCTAAATTACGATCTGAGATGAAGGAATGAATTTGTATGAATGAAGTCCGCCCCCTAAAAAGGGTTGTGTCGTGTGAGTAACTAAGTCGTACACTAGGCCCTAGATGGTGCTAATTGTAAAAACAAAGAGACACATTTCATAGGCTTAAATCATCTGCTGATCATATCAGCGGGGGCTTACCCAAGGCAAGTTTCCTTAGTCACAACAACAACTACATCACAGCAACAGCAGTTTCGAGTTATTATTACAAATTATTCAATGATATTTTAAACAATGCAATTGGTAAACATTTTATTTTTGCTTTAATATTATTTTCGTATGCATCTTTATTTCTAATAAATAATAATGCGCGAGTATAACTTTTGAAGCTGAGCTGGAACAGAGAAAATCCAGACTTTCTGAATTCTGATGTACCAGAATCAAAATGACCTTCGGAAAGAGCTTTTCTGAAATTTGTTGAATGATGCACCTCTAGTAAGAAACTAAATTTTTCTTTCTTTTAGTAAATAAGTTGCTATGAATAACTAGTTCTATTTTATTACCAATTAAAATGTCGTAAGATGGAAAGTATTCACAGATTTTGCTTGTTTGCTCATTTTATTTGTTTTTAATTGTTGTTGTTGTTTCTAATGGCACTTGGCATGGACAAGCTTGCTGATGCATTCAACGATTCTAATCCGAGGGTGCATCTCTGTATTTTTTAAACTGCGACAACTGGAACACAGAGTATGTGGTAGATACTCAAGCATCACAGTCACTTGCACAGCCCCTTCTAATAGGAAGACACATTCTCACTTCTCACCGATGGAACAAATGAGGAACAACCATGTCCGAACCGGGCCTCGAACTATGGACACCCAGAATATGGAAAAGACGCTTTACACCAGTGCATCTTTATTTAAATTAGATTTTCCATTAAAAATGGTGATTTAACTGCAGAAAAAGTATGGATAAAGAAAAAAAAGTTCTTAAGTTGAAAATCTATTGAGCAGAGAACTGTTTGCTACAAGCTTCTATACAATCAAGATGTCTCGCAGCATTTTTTCCTTCCTTTTATTAAATACATGTATCACTAAGAATATTCAGTTCTACTTCAAAGCTCCTTAGATAAATATTCTGCATTCAAAACGAAGTTTTTCAAGCGAACACACTCGAAAAATGGATTCTTCTTGTAGAAGAAGTTGAATCTCTAGAAGAAGAAGAAAAAAAGAACAGAATACCCGTCTTTTGCTTTCTTAGAAAAGTTTAGCTCTTACCATATAAATACGTTTTTAAGAATGCGAGATTCTGTTCGGATTCCCCTGGAATGCGGAGAAGAAATGCAGCTGCCAGCTTGATGCATGTCCATCTTTTGTATTTGTATTTTGAGTTTGTATTTATATTGCTTTTTTCTAAGCTCACGAAAACCCGGGCGAATTATTTGGAGAGGGATTCTGGAAAGCGGATCTGAACAGGCTTTGGACTTCTTTTTTTCGGATCTGTTTTATGCTTTGTTGGAAATCAGTTTCACGCTACGTTCCTTTTTTAAATGCGTTATATAAATTACAGATAATAAAACTCTATTATAAAAAGCTGGAAGGACATATGTCTCCCTCTAAGAAACTGGGTTGTAAGATATGAAGTCAACACTTTAGGAATATCACTCAACAGATACAAGCTACGATACTGAATGCCGCTATTTTTTTTCTAAAAAAACAATTTCTAAATTCTTTGAAATGTTTCAATGCTGTGATTTTTTTCAAAGAATTGTTATTTCTTTTTGGCTGTTTGATGAAAATTCGAAAATAAATTTTTGACGATTACAATGCTTTTACTATGTTTCCTATTAAAAAAATAAAAATATCTAAAAGTGAAACTAGTATAGGCCAATGTAGAGTCAATTTAACTTCAGATCTAATGCACGATGGGAAATAGATCTCAAAGTTATCATTAACTTAATTAGTTCAACATTCTTTTTTGAAAAAACCAAACAGACTAATGCATATTTGCTCTTATAATTTTATTACGTCAGAACATGATGTTGTTTTTGGAATGAGGTTTTTGACCTCAACAAAAATCCGTAAGTGAAAAATAAATAAATAAATATTCTGCGCAGCATCTCAAAATATCAGCTTTTATTAACGTGTTACCATTGCATTTACAAAAGATCTTATTAAAAAGCTAAGTTAGTGACTACAGCAAATAAAACCTAGAGAAATATCATTTTGAGCACGTGTTTATATGAAATGGAATATATAGTAAATGGGATATTTTTTAAACAATAAATGCAAGGCAAATTCTTTTTGGATCGTTTTTAGTACTAAAGTGACTCATTCAGTGAAACAATTCAAATGAATGAAAAGATAATTTAACTTGCACGAGCACGTGGTGCTCGTCCGTTCAAGAAATGATGGTCTGACATGATACAGTGTATAGGAGATTTCAATTTAATCTTTTTTTAAATTTATCATTTTAAGGTTAAATGTCCGTTTCAACATAAAACTGCAAATAATTTTATTTCATAATTGCACTATTTGAGTTTATCCACGTTAATGTATCTAATTTTTTAATTCCTTCTATTAAATCATACTCTTTCTAAATAAAATGCATTTTATTCATCCCCTGAAGTTCAAGTAAATTTTTTTAAACTTGTATTAGTTGAAATTTGGTGTTAATAAAAAAATTCAAATATTAATTCATAAGTTTTTTATTGATTAATTAAACCTAACTTTCTCGCCAAAAATTGGAGTTGAATTTTCAACAATTTATATTCAACTGATAAGAACTTTATTTTGGTTTGACCAGGTATAAACCTTTTGATCAATTATTTATAATAATTGTAATTAATTAATATAAATTAACTATAAGTTTCTTTGTTGACATAAGAACGAATTGACTAAAAAATTTTTTATTACTTGTTAGTTTAATTTAATGAATAATGTGCTCTACAAAGTTTTCCTTTAATTTAAAATTGGCAGTACCCAACTCAAAATTGTTAATTGTTTCATTCAAATTAATGATTCACTAAAATTGCTAATTATTGTGAAAACTCATACATAAATGCACAGTATGTCTTTTTCCAAAAGCCAACTTTCCATATTCTAATGCAATGAATATTACAAAAAAATCTTAAAATCTTTTGAGCCAAACAAAAAGCATTAAATAAAATAAAGCGATGCAATTATTTTTACCAAACGATTTTACTGTAAACAGAAATATTTGGATGTTTTTTTACACTTTTACAAATGTTAAAGTTCCCTAAATATAAGACTATTTATCGTTGCCCAAATTTCAATGGCGCACTTTTAAACAAAAATAACCAAAATACCGAAATTTTCGGTAATTTGTGACTAAAAAGGAGCTTTATATTTTTTGAACTTTAAATCTACATAAAATACACATCCTGATTCTCTATTGTGTTATTTTAAATGAAAATATAAAAATTTCGTGAGAATAATTTAAACTCAAAGAGATAACAAAGCAGCCACATAAATCCTGCTTTTTCTCAATTTTACCTTTGATTTTCTTATTTGTTTTCGGTCTCATTTAGACATGTAGAATTTTCGTATACTTTTGTTGAATCCAAACTGTGAAATAAAAAAAATTAAAAATACGAACAAATAATGCTCCTTTTTTTTCAATTACTGTTTCGTAAATGTGCGAGATGTGTTTCGTGATTAAAATAATTTTCTGTAAATTGGATTTCACAAAAGTTTTTAATTAAAGTTTGTTTGCAAAATACTTTAAAGAAGTAAAATGGTTGTTTGATAAGCAAAATGTTCTTGTTTACTAATGAAATAAAATAAAAATGGATGAAGAATATCACCCAAATTTAATCAGAGGTTTCAAACAAATTCAAGTTAAAATGTAAACCTTATATTTGTGGAATCCCATAGGGAAAGCGTGATTATTTATCTTGAAATATTTATGAAGAACAAAGCGATTAGGTTTAAAAGTATAATTTTGATGCTTTAGTTTCCGTAAAACATTAAAGAGGATACACTTGTCGAAAAACAAACAATTCTTTTTCTTTAAAAATAAAATTCATTTAATATAAACTGAGGTAGTATTACATTACTTAATAACTATTAACGCCTGTGATAAATTTCTCTTGAGAATTTAGAGATTAAAGATTTATATGAATAATAATTGTAATTCATATAAAAAATCTTATTACAATCTGGAAGTCTCCTTCATGAAAAAGTTGAAGTTGATATTCATAATTTTTCTACAATTTTTTTTCAAAACCTGTATCTTATAGGGCACTGAAATACGCAAAACATTCAATTTAAGTTAAAAAATTAGATATAATATAAAAATAAATAACATAATAACACTCACTAAATTCTTCTTATTATTATAAAAAATGTGCTATGAATTGCGTACTACTATTAATACATTATAGCTTCCTATTTTCCATAAAATTTTGAATTTCATTATTCCAAATGCGATATGTGACATTACAAATTTATTATCCTAAATTGATTATGTTTATTCAATAACGAAAAATTCTATTTCTCAAAATTATATAAAATATTGATATTGTTATTTTTTTAAAAGAGTTTTACACTAATTTATGCTGCATATAATATTTCACAGCATCTGCAAGCACCATATTAATAATCTTAACCTGCTTTTCGTTTCAAAATCTTTTTTCAATGCTACAAAAAGTACTATATAGTATACCAAAGTTCCAAGTACTATATAGTATACCGAAGTACCAAGTACTATATAGTATACCACAGTACCAAGTACTATATAGTATATCAAAGTACCAAGTATTATATAGTATACCAAAGTACCAAGTACTATATAGTATACCAAAGTACCAAGTACTATATAGTATACCAAAGTACCAAGTGCTATATAATATTGTACTATATAGTATAGTACCATACTATATACTTAAATTCTCTCGCATCTGTTTAACAGGCAAATGCCCATAGCCATAGTCTTAAAAGTAATGTCTAAATCTTTCAGTCGATTTAAAAAATTTTGTAGAAGTTCTTAATCACAACGTTAATAATTAACCAGAAACTCACACAACTACACACTTTTGATGAGAATCATTAGCTAGAGCTGATAATTCTGATCAAATGTGTAGATCATGAGAATTATAGGTACAAAAATAAATAATTTCGTAAAAATAATCGATACATTCAAGTCAAATTTACTATACGAAACATTGCCATTAACAAATGAATGTTAACAAATTAATAATTATTTTACGTAATAAACCCAAAGTTAAACTGAGTCATGTGTCTTATTATGTTTTGTTAACCAATACTGGGTAAGAGAAAATACCTCTGCAACAAGGATGAGAAGTCATCGTATAAACAGGCAAGTTCTCTCTTGTCTTGCGAGGATTAATTTGTAACTGTCTAAAGCATCCGTGTTACAATAAACACAGAATCGCTCATTTAGATGCATCGAATGGCTTATGCTAAAATGATAAGAATAATTGTGTTGTGTCTTTTGATTGTTTCATAAATCAGATGAACACTTCGAGTACGAATATATAAAGCAATATTGCTCATGTTGGCATAAGAAGATTGAATTCTTTGTTAACTGCCTCATGGTATATGACGAGACAGATATACATATAAATAGTGTTGTGTTTTGAGTTTATAGCGCTCAAGTTTGCTTTGTATGCTTTTCAGCATTTTTCGTCATTAATGGTATTCTGATTATTAATCAAATCACATGCCTTTCTTGGTTAGGAGGATTTCTTCTATGAAGTTCTTTTGATCTGCATTGTGAACTGTTTTTTTAGCTATAAGAATGTATATGGCTCCAATATTATTAAAAGAGAAAAATCTACATAACTAGAATAAATAAAGAAAAAAATATTTTGAATTTTTTAACATATCCCAACAATTAGTACTTCTCACTTCAATAACTACTACTAGTTTTACATACTTTTAATATGGCTTATATTTTATCATTAAATTTGCAACATAGAAAAAATAAATCTCGATTTAAGTTATTCTTTTTACTGTTCATTATGTTTCAATTGAATGCCCGGTTTTTAATACTTATCGTGTTTTTTTTTTTTTTTTTTTTGGCTTCTTCAACATTACAAGACCTGGCGTGTGGAAAGTACCATCCAAATATTTTCTAGTTTCTTAAAAGTTAGTGGGCTCTGTTTTACTTGCATTTGGCACCTTTTTCTCCTTTTGTTTTCTACAAGAATTTTTATTGAACAAATAGAAACCTCTGTGCCCCACTTTCACATAGGACATACAAAGGTTGACAAGACATTTCATAAAGGATTCACAAGCAGAAGAGCCTTTTTTACAAGGGGGAACATTCAAACATATCACAAATAGAACAGAGAAAAAAAGGAAATCTGAACCAGGACTCGAACCCAGTACACCCCAGATCACGGGGGTGATACGCTACCTCCGTGCCGACACTTTGGCTTTATACTAGATTAAAAAGAAATATTCATTACTTCATTTTATTTAATTTTCATTAACCATAGTTTTAAATTTTAATATTAGAATTAATTTTGTCTCATTATTTTTCATGGGTTTTTATATTTATACCCCTGATTCTGTATTTTAATAAAAGAAAGTTTTATAAACATTTATATAACTTAACCATTTGATTGGCGCAGAATAGATAAATACGGCTCTAGTGCCAGAAACCAACACAAAACCACCTCCATTTTTTAAGAAAATACACAGGTATGATTTCTTCCCTTCAAGGATATTTAATTTTCCAAAAAAAAAACATAATTGTGTATTTGAAAACCTTCTTCTTTTTTCATAAGGTGTAAGGTATTTTGCAGGCAGTTGCTTTAAAAGGTTTGTAAGCAGCTTATAGCTAAAACATGATGCATTTATCTCCATGTAAAGATTAAATAACATATCTAGTAATTCAAAACATTTTCAAAAAAAAAGACCTGACGCGTTATTCTCGTAACACTTTTATTTAAAATTTAAATAAAACAACTCCGGGCGAAAGACACGTAACGAGATTAAATGGATGCAGACGCTGCAAAGGAGAAAAGAAAACAAACAAATAGAAAAAATACACCTGCAACAACAAGAAGGCGATTGTTGGGAAACAGAACAGGGTGCCACTCTCTAACGTAATTACAAAAATGGCCGTGCAGTTCTTCCTCTTCTCATTTTGAGAGAGCACCTGCAAAACTTGGATTGGAAATAAATGAGAAAAATAAGAGACAGAGAGGTGAATTTGTTTTTACGTATTTATTTGTTTATTTTGCAGTTGTGAGAATAAATGGACAGTTATAAAAAATTCTAAAAAATTAAAATATATATATATTATTATGATAGGATTACACCATGTTTAATATCGATCACTAGTTTTTCTGTAGAAGATTTATCATAGAATTTTTACGAATGAAGTAAAAAATTTTCATCTGTAAAATAGTTTCTTGCTATGAAAAAAAGTGAAATCTGTTATCGCAAATTTCATGTTATTTTTTATGACAAGTGATGTCAATCCGACATTAAGACAATATCGTGTTTTTACATGAATCATATTTCCTAGTCACCAATATTTGAAAAAGTGATGATTTTTCCTCATTTGAAAATAATAATAGTTCTAAATCTTTTCACCCGTGTACGGAAGGTTTCTTATTAAAATACTGCCTTTAAATTATATATATATATATATATGTGTGTGTGTGTGTGTGTGTGTGTGTGTGTGTGTGTGTGTGTGTGTGTGTGTGTAAAATTTAAAGGTGGTAATTTACTAAAAAACCTTCAGTGCACGGGAAATTTTTTTTACATATATACAACATTCGAAGCTCTCTGTTTCGCGCTCATTCCCAATTTCTTCTCTGTACTTCTTCAAGTAATAAATTCTTATGTCTTTACTCCTCATTGACATGCCAAGAGAATTGGGTACATAGCGGACATTAATGGCAAGTTTTTTTTCTCAATAAGTCGCCAAATCAGACCACCTTCTTTGTCATTTTCTAATAACTCTACAAGCGAACAAAAGCTTCTGATCTTTCAAAAGCGATAAATCCATAAATCTGTCTGTTCACTTCTAGGCTTCAAAATCGCCATACCAAAATAATATCATTTCCTCAATTTGTGACAAAAAATACTATAAAGTTTCAAAAACTAAAGCTTTATAAAGCCAATTAGTTTGAAAAAGGAAACTGTAAATAAATATCTGACTTCTTGCAGTAAATGTTTTCCATTGGATGGTATAAACTATTTTTAATATAAAAAAGCAGACGATATTTAATTTACAGAAATAAAAAGTTGCAAACATTAAAAGAGGAAAAACATGTCTTTCAAAAGTGAATGATAATTAGAAAATAGTAAATATTGACCGAGAGAAGATATATTTATTTAGTAACTAAAAATCAAATAACTTTACAAGGTAATTTATTTTTAAAAAAGTCTGAATTTTGACAAGAATTAAACACTACTAAATATCTAATTTTGATGTCTACAGAATTTTTCTTATTTATGTTAGTGAATTATTTGAACTGTTTTTACTTTTCTAATGGTAAATAATTAGCTATTTTCTCTAAAAAAAGCTGATATATATTTCATCAACCACTGCAAGTTTAAAAAAGTATTTGAACTTGAGAGGACGAATAAAAAGCACATTATAAACGATTGAAAATGTGAAGATATATAAATATATATAGGTAAAGTGTGAACTAATAGTAGGAATTGAAAAATGACAACTAATGTGTTAAAATACAAATTAAGATATTGAAAGAAATCACATATAGTTAAAAGTAATTTTTTAATGTTATTAGAATTTCGTTCTTAAAAGCAAACATATTTTTAATTGGAGCTTTGCTTTTTGAAAGAGAAAATGAACAGTTTTTAAATTTAAACTTTTACTTATTTAAATGACAGTATTTTATAATATATATAATATTTTTCAATTTAATTTAACAAATTCGTCAATCATTCAAAGTTACAGAAACAGCAAAATTCGTATCTGATGTTTGGCCTTATAAAATAAATATTTCATAAATTTTCAATCCATAATTTATTTTTCTATTCATAGAAATATCAGTTTTCAGCTTATTTATTTTGTCAGCTATGTAGAACAATTTTAGTCAGTTTTCATCTATAATAAATTGAAATAAAGATATTTATTCGTTTGCAACTCATATCCGAATAAAATAAATCAAACTGATCCGGGTTCGAAATGTGAATTCCAAATGAAATTCCGCCGAAAATAATTCCAAATCTCAAAACAGCAATTGAAACGAAAGCCACTCGTATCAATTCAAATTCAAAATAAAATATTTCTCCCCACTTCCAAATAACCAAATCCAGCCATTAATCAATACAGCGCTTCGCACCCATAGCGAAGTTTATCATGAAATAGAAAATTCGAAGCCCTTGTTTCGACCCCCACCCCTAAAATAATTTAATAATGGCATTCAATTTTCGATTGAGGCGCGTTTTGACTCAATACAAAGCGGTTTGGATCGGATATCTCAATTTCCCCTAGTGCTTCAAGCGACTTGATATCTGACACATCTGTTGTTTTCGATTTCGAGGGAGAAAACTCCGTCCTTCTTCATTATCTTTCCAGTTTTGAATTTGGGACCGTCGATGAAAGAGAGGCAGATCGATTTCATGATATCGATCTGCTAAAGGATTTTATGGTATCGATATGCTATATTGAACTCTTCTCTCAGACATGCAAAACAAAGAAAAAAAAAGGATTTGAAAAATGTTCGCACAGTGTGTCAGGATTCTACATATTTTCGATTTTTTTCAACTACATATTTCTTTCCTGACAAATACAAAAAACAACAAATCTACAAACTTTATTTTCTTTCATAAAAAGTTGTAAAAATCGAGAATATATTTAAAGCACAGATTATTGCAAAATCTTAGTGATGACTGCAAATACCTGATGATATTTGAATTTTTTCACATGAATGCACTAATGAACTGATTCCATATGACATTTGTGTCGTTGTCTAATTAAGTATCAGTAGACAGCTTATTAAAGTGAAATAGTATTGTATCGTCAAAAAGTATTAACTAAAAATAATTGGAAAGGGAAGGCTTCCTATTGAATTGTTCTTTTGGTCGACAATGGCATCATAAAGGCTTAGTTCTGTTGTTGCCTTAATAAGGTAAAGAATTTGTAAAATCATCGATCGATTTCATGATATCGATATGCTGAAGGAAGATCAACTTTTCTCACAAACATTCAAAAAGAAGGAAAAAAACTGCATCTGAAAAATGCTTGAACATTGTGTAAGAATTCGACATATTTTTGGTTGTTTTTCAACTAAATTTTTCTTTCCCAATAAATGCAGAAGAAAAAAAATCTGCAATCTTTATTTCCCTTCATAAAACGTGTTAAATAATCTAAAATTTATTTAAAATACAAATTATTACAAAATTATTTTGATAATTGAAAATACCTGCTTATTATTTATTGTATTTGAATTCTGTTGTCGTTGTTCCTTATGGTATTTGTCATGGACCCACTCGCTGAGGTAGTGTGAGATTTAAGCCTAACAGCGTCACTTATTTTGAAATAGGGCCAACTACGATCAAGGGTACGACTTTTGCTACTCACTCATCACACTCGCTTGCAGAGCCCCGTCTAACAGGGAAGGCCATTCACACCCCTTAGAGACAGAACACAGAAGGAGAGCCATGCCCGAATCGTAACCCGAACGAGGGACACCCAGATCAAGGGAAAAACGCACTCACCCTATGCCAGGACGCCGGTTGTATTTGAATTCTTTCATTTGAATTCACCAATCAAATTCCCATATGACAAAAGTATCAACTAAAAATAATTGGAAATGGCAGTTTTCTTGTTGAATTGCTCACTCGGTAAGCAATTGTTTCAGTATATATGTTTAGTTATTTTGTTATAAAAATAAGGCACATAATTTGTAGAATCAAGGCAGGTATTTTCAATTAAAACTCATGACCTATTCAGTTATACCTGCAAATAATTCTTAATTTATGATCTCAATCTGAAATTTTATGCAAATTCATTGATAAAATATAAGCAGTGTTTTGAAGTAATATTAAGCAATTAAAAAATATTTCAGTAATAAATGAACCATTTTTACGACATTTATTTTCTACTTAGCAATATTTCTAAATAAATATTAAAAATTAAAGAAAATATTTTGAGCAAAAATTACAATAAAATAAATACTGTGAAAATAGGTCTTAGTATTTTTCCGTTAGCCGGACGCCATGGAAAATTTCCCAAAGAAATGTGGCGTAATTCTACAATATTTGACAATTTTTCTCTTTAAAATCGCTGTAAGAAACTTTGCAGAATTCTGCATTTTTGGCCGGTTTTAAGCTGTCGCCTGGCTAGTGGAAAAATATACAGATTTTTTCTTAAAAAAGTCGATATATGCTACATATGGAGATGGCAATATATACTGAAAATCTCTTTATGTCGGCGTCCTGGTACAGAGGTAGCGCGTCTTCCTCGTATTCTCGGCATCCCGATTTCGAGTCCGGGTTGTTCTCCCTTGTTCTATCTGTGAGGAGTGTGAATGTGCTCCCCTGTAAAAAGGGGTCGTGCAAGCAAATGTGAGGAGTTTGTAGCTACAGTCGTAATCTTTGCATTAGTTGGTGCTACTTCAAACTGGAGCCGCTTACTTCGGCTTAAATTCACTGATGCACCAGGGGGCTTGTTCGTGGCAAGTGCCATTAGTAATAACAAAACCAACAGCAACAAATCTGTTAATAGAATATAAAACGTTTTATGACTTTAGTAATAAGCATTTTAATACATTAAAGTCTGGAAATATTTTCTCTGTGCAAGATACAACAATTATAAAGTTTTGTAGCGAATTTTGAAAAAATATTTGAAATGTAGCAAGTTGTATAAAAAAGGTATAAAAGTAGAAATAAAAAAAAATATCCAAATAGACAGTTATTTGGCACTTACCAGACTTAAAATTCACGAATTAGGAATAATTTTCTAAATTCAAATGCTAATGCGAAAAAAACCCAGTGTTGTTTTATTTTTATTATGAAAGTAACTCTGTGACCATTATTTTATTGATTTTCCGGGTTTCTAGTTTAATAAAGACAACAATAAAGAGAAAAACAAATAGATAAAACATTCATTCCCTGCAAATAAAAGAGCACTGCGTAACATATTTTGATTTCAGAGCCATCAATGGAAAGCAATTGGAATGAAATAAGCATCCCTTATGTCTCGTGCACTTGACAGTAAATAATAATGAATAACTTATTGCCATCAATTTTTGAGCGAATTTATTTGAAGCCGGAAGAGTCATTTCGGGTTCGGACGGAACATATGCAATTTTTGCATTATAGGAAATATTTCCCCCGACTCAAAAAAAAAAATGACAGCACACTAGAAAATATTTTCTGAAAGGATCGGCGTTCTTGCAAATCATATCGAACTTTATAGACCTCAATTCATAAAAGTGACGCTTCTTCTTTTTCATTGAATAAAAACACTAAAAAATAACCGAACAAGAATTTACATTTTGAAAGATTTACAATTTATTTGCATTATTTTCTGTTATCTTTTGCTTTCTTCTTTTATGGGTGGACTGGATGCAGAAAGACTTATCGAGAGGAATAAATATTCTTTCTGGACGCGAAAAGTGTTCTCCAAAATATTCTCCAGATTCCAATACTTGGAGAAAAAAGTAGATTTCAAGTTTTTTATTCTAGAAATTTCAGGATAAATCAGACGTGGTAAGAAAATATTTAAGACAATTCAGCGCATAATATCACGGATTTTTTTCTGCACCTAACTTTTATTTTAGTATTATTATTTAAAAAGTTGCAAGCTAAATATTAATCTTAACATTTAGATGTGTTTCTTATTTGCTCTAACTATTCATTGAGGAAAATTTGCTTCAAAGAAAGAATAAACAGCAGACTTCTGGAAGCTTTTTTATGTCTTTGTCTAATTATAATATTTTTAAATCCGTATTTAATATAATTTATAATAAAAGATAAAAATACTTTTATAGATTAATAAAAGTTAAAATTTGAAAATATGAATGACCATTATATCTTTAATATAGTAATTAGTTTTAATTTTTTTTGTATATATGATGGTTAAAACTTTTCAAACATGTATGACCTTTGTGTCTTCTATATGGTATCTAATAATAAAAAGAGAAAAAACTTCAGTATAATATTGTGTTTTGAAATTGTAAAGCATGATTGACCGTCGAGTTTATAATATTGTATTTAATAAAAAAATCAAAAGCTTCTGTAGAATATTATAGTTTAAAACTTTCAAACATGATGACTATTGTATCCTTTAATATGGAATATAATGGTTCTGTAGAATATTATGGTTTGAAATTTTAAAACATGAATAAATATAAAACAAAATTACTTTAATGTCTCTACATTTTGTTTAGAAAACCAACAAAAAATTGAAGAATTGTGGAAGTAAATATGGGAAGAATATAT
>JAOUZG010001077.1:2071840-2085144 GCA_026289955.1 Argiope argentata | reverse complement strand
TCAAGATGTTTGTTTCTTAAAGCAAATTGTTAAGACATTTTAATAGTATAACAATTTTCCCTATGTATGTACAAAAGACTATGTGCAATTAAAATGCAGATTACATATGACCCTTACTCATTTAAAAGCACTATAATACAAAGAGATTTTAAATATTCAATTAAGTAATAAGCAGAACTGTTGAAAGGCTTTTAAATTTCATTAAATATCACATGCATGACTTTGTTGTTCATGGCTTCTCAATAATATACTTTTAATATCAAAATGCTATTAAGACCATGTTATTTTCATACTCTTGCACTTGTTCTTTTAATTTTGAGCTTTTAATTTGAGTTCATTTGCATCGCAGTTGCAATAAAAGGTTAACTATCTATGATTAACAATCGTTTAGTTGTGCGTTGTCTTTTTTGGAATGCAAACTTCACTACCAGCTTCCAAATTTAAATCGAACTTAAAATCAACCTTATATCACTTCTTCCACTTCTTCCAAAAAAGTCAATCTATAACTTTTCACGTAACTGATATTTATTGAAATAATAGTAAAAGTTTAATTTTCATTTGCATCAATGAAAATTATTGCTGAAATATTGAAAAAAAAGTTAAAATGAGAAAATTATTGCTTGACATACTGGCGCGATAATATTAGAATATGCCTTTTTTAAATAAAAATTTAAAGTAGCTTTAAATTGAATACTTTGGAACAATATTTTTACAAACTATTTTTTTAAAAAGTATTCAACATCTTATTAAATAAAACTAAACCTAAAGTTTCTGAAATTGTCTGAAAATTTTATTTGATATTGATTTGGTGACTCTAGATTAAATTATTTTTCCCGTACTTCCTCATCAGAAACGTAAACAGACACAAAATTTCCTTTATGATTTATAAATATTAATTTCATTTTAAAATTCACATTTAAATATTTTTCAATTTTTGCAGAAATTTAAAATGTTTAATTATAATTTATATCATCGGGAAATATCTACTTATATCTATATCTATTTACAGATTTCGAGAAATTTTACAGCTTTCGATAAGAAATTTAAAATGTTTAATTATATTATATTTTTTGGAAATAGCTACTTATATCTATATCTATATACAGATTTTGAGAAATTATACTGCTTTCTATAAGAAATTTAAAATTTTAATTATAATTTATATTTTTGGAAATATTTACTTATATCAAGATCTATTTACAGATTTTCGATAAATTATACAGCCTTCGATAAGAAAATTAAAATTTTAATTATAATTTTTGGAAATATATACTTATATCTATATCTATTTACAGATTTCGAGAAATTATAAGCCTTCTATAAGAAATTCAAAATTTTTAATTATAATTTATATCTTATGGCAATATCTACTTATATCTATATCTATATACAGCTTTCGATAAATTTTGACATAATTTATTTCAAATCAGGAATCATTTCGGTTTAAACTTTAGAATAAGAAAGTATTGCAGTAAATGAAATTTTCTCCTGGACTGGCAAGAACTGATATATTATTGAATGTTTTCTTAAAGGATTAGCGTAATGGAACACCGCGTTCTGTTTTGCAAACGTTCCACTTTTAAAACTAACAATGTTTCAATTCCGCACAAAAAGTTTTTACAAAGAAAGGTAGGAAATGAATTTACATTTTTGAAATATTTACAATGTATTTGCATTATTTTCTGTTTACTTTTGCGCTCCTTTTTCAGCGAAGTGGAAAGATTTATCTCAAAGAATAAATATTTTTTCAGGATGAGAAAAGTATTCTCATGAATTTTATGCTCGGAGATGGAAGTGGATTTTAGGGACTTATTTTACACAAGGCATTCGAAATCATTTGCTCAAAGAAAATATTTATCACTGTTCGGTTCGAAGCATTGAGCCATTTCAAAGCGTTTGAAACTTTGTTATTGTTATTAAATTCTAAATCAAAATATTTGTCTTGCGTTTGTATTGTGTTTCTGATCGCCAATGTTTAAGAACTTTGAAAAATCGTTTTCTTTTTATACATATATATATATATTGTTGGGTCTAGAAAAATAAATTACTGTATATTGTTGAAAGTCACCGTAAAAGAAATTTGTTGAAATGTCTATCCACTATAAACACTGACAACTACTTTCACAATTTGGATAGTTTATTAGCGTTGTTTTTTACAAAGAAATGCAAATGCTTATTAAAATGGCGGAATAATGTTCTTTTCGTAATTATTTCCTCCAGCAGATAATATTATTCCTTTTTTCAAATTTATAAAGATAATATTTTAAAGTATAAAGATAATATATAGTATTTTATACTATAATATATTATAGTATTATTTAGTATAAATATAACATTTTAGAGAAATTAAATTATAACTTTAAAGCAAATTCCCAAACACATGAATATGTGCTTTAAATACTTCCATATCCATATTTAATCATGATTTTGGGTTGACGGAAAAATTACAAATAGACAGGAAATTTCTTATTTTATGTTAATAAATGATAAAGCTTAATATTAAAATTAACCCTTTCAATCATGATTATTTAAATCCCGACATATCCATAATCCAGGAATAATATCGAATTATAAATATGATTCAGGTAGAAAAAATGCGTGTCTCCCAGACAGACAGACGAGACATTACTAAGATGCATTGACCTCTGACGAGGTCCTTCAAAATAATAAATCATGATTAAAAATAGATTGTGATTACTATAAGAATTTGTTAAAATTTGAGAAAAAAAATCGAGTTAAGAGTAAAAATTAAAGTGGCGTAAAAGAAAGAGAGAAGTTTAGCCCAATTGTTGTAAAAAGAGGGACGACGAGAATTTTATAATTGTATCGATTAAGTCGAGAACAATAATGTATCGACTTATTGAATATCAACCTCTACGCTTAATTAACTGTGTCCCTATTGTACGCCGAATTCGTTGATTTAGTTTTGTTTTTTAGCTATTACAGAATTGGTATTTTGTTTAAATTCCAGTCTCGATGAGGTATGCAATAATGTATTTGAGTTTTTATATCAATGTAATTTTGTTTGTGTTACTATGTCAAAAAATATGCAATAATGTAGTTGATTTATTACATCAATGTTATTTTTTTAGTTACTATCTCAATGAGTTATGCAATAATGTATTTGAGTTGTTACATCAATGTTATTTTGTTTGAGTTACTATGTCAAAAAATATTCAGTAACGTATTTGAGTTATTACATCAAGATTATTTTGCTTGAATTCCTACCTCAATGAGGTATCAGTAATGTATTTGAGTTATTACATCAATGTTATTTTTTTAGTTACTAACTCAATGAGGTATGTAATAATGTATTTGGGTTATTAAATCAGAGGGATTTTGTTTGAGTTACTATGCCAAAGAAATATGCAATAACGTATTTGAATTATTACGTCAATTTTATTTTTTGAGTTACTACGTCATTGATGTATGCAATAATCTATTTGAGTTATTACGTCAATGGCGTATGCGACAATGTATTTGAGTTATTACATCAAGGTAATTTTCTTTGAGTTATTATGTAAAAGAAATATGAAATTATGTATTTGATTTATTACATCAATGTTATTTTTTTTTGAATTTCTACCTCAATGAGGTATGCAATAATCTATTTGAGTTATTACATCAATGTTATTTTGATTGAGTTACTACGTCAATATCGTATGCAATAATGTATTTGAGTTATTACATCAAGATTATTTTGCTTGAATTCCTACCTCAATTAGGTGAGCAATAATGTATTTGAGTTATAACATCAATGTTATTTTGTTTGAGTTACTACGTCAATGCATATGCAACAACGTATTTGAGTTATTACACCAATCTTATTTTGTATGAATTATTACGCCAATGAGGTGTCATTTTCAAGGCGATTTTTTCAAGATATATAACAAGCCTATAAAAATTTTGATTAAAATTCCTTCTTCTGATTTTTAAAACACTTCAGAGAATGTCTTTTTTAACATATTTTGAAAAAATGAATAATTAGTTTCAGTAGAATTTGGAGCATATTTTCAGAGTTGTGTTAACGCGATATTTCACATTTAAAGTATCCCCGAATTTTCAATTATAGCTTTATACAAAATTCCAATTCCTCGTAAGTTATTTCTTTTGCAATTAGAAATATTTGATCATACCCAGTAAGTAAATGTTGAATTTTATTAAAGTTTATGAATCGTTTGGTATATGTTCTATAAGTATACTATTCTAAACTTTTATAACATCTGGCTCACATACCCGAAGTGTCTGGTATATAATGGAATAAATCACATCACCTCTCTGTCGGTGACATTTTTTCATTCTGATTTGTATGAAAACGTAAATTATCGAACTAGGAGATTGATTTTGTTTCGGTTTGTTTTCTCTTCAATATTGAACGAAACGACTTGGAAAATATTCCACCTTTTCTAAAAGGTGTAAAGATTAATTGAACTCTTTTTTAGTAGTAAAATATTTGAAATTTATTAGATCCTCTTTAATTTTAATGATTATAGTATATTATGGCTTCTTAGAAGTGTATTTATTATATATTTCGAAAAGCAAGTGTGGTAAATTTATACGTACTATTTTGGAGTTATTATGAAATATTGAAAACTATATTTGGTTATAAAAGGCTGTATTAGTCTTTCAGAGTCTTGTGACCAGTTAGTAAGTTGCTTGATATACAGTAAAACATTTTTGAATTTAATATCATCAAAATCTTTATTGGTAAATTTAAGTTATTTTATTACATTTTCAGACATTTTTCAACATAATTTATCAGGAAAGTAAAAACATTTTGCTCTTACCAAGATCAATTCAGAATTTTACAGAATTTTATATTTATCTTATCTTTTTATAAAATGGAAAGTTTATCAATTTTCGATTTCCCAGTAGGTTTTTTGGGTGGATTAGAATTTTCATGTAGAGATTGTTTGCATCAATAAGAGATTTTTTGATGGTAGTTTTAGAAGAAACATCTTGTCGGGAAATGGCTAAAATTGGGAAAGTTCTCACCTTCTACTAAAAATTATCCATTTAACTGACTTGTTGTTATCCTCTTAAAGTGCCCTTTTCTGCTTACCGACTTTCACTTTTGTGTCTGCTTACCTATTATTTTCCATTATTTTCTTAAAAAGTCATTACGATATTGCCAAATTCCTAAACAATATTCAACAGAGGTTTTGATTTTAAAATATTAATATTTTGCAATGTTTTTTATTTAATTTTTCCTTACTTTTTAGATGTAATAGAAGTATATTTGAATACAAATTTTTTTAATACTTGATTATATTTTTCTTTTTTTTATTTTACAGTTACTTTTAATGTATTTCTCATAATTTAAAAGATATTATTGAAATATGTACTATCAATGTATTTAAAAATTAACAGTTTAATTAATTTAACTTTCAAAATTTGTATAAATTTATAATATACATTCATATTAAATCTTATAAAGAAATACTGAACGAAATATTCCTATTTAAAATTCTGAATGGTAAACATACATAAAATATTTTTGTATTCCATTTCTAGCATCGGTAAAAATAATAAAGATTAATGAATAATAGATAAAAGATAATGGTTGAAATTTTTGAAGTAATTTATTTCAAATCTAGAATTAATTCGATCTAGTTGGAAGAATTTAAAATTCTGGCATAAAAATAATTTTTATTTATCCAGTTAAAAATTTAAAAAAAAGATTATTTACCGTAACTTTTACATTCCAGCACATCAAATTCAGATTCAGAAACTTCATATCAAGAAACTAACGCTTCATTTTTTATCAGAAAAAAATGATATAAAAAAGCAGAAAAGAAATTCCAAATTTGGAAGATTTACAATTTATTTGTATTATGCTCTATTGACTTTTGAGTTCTTATTCCCCGTTATATATGGAAGCTAAAAAACTTATCAGAATGAATAAATATTTTTGCAGAATATGAAAAATACTTCTTTTAAAAAGCATTATGATTTCAGAATTTGAAAAGAGAAGTGGATTTTTGGCTTTATTTATGCAACGGAAGCAAAATCTGTTCAATGAAAATATTTAGCGAAGATCTTCTTTGAAAATCGAATATTTCGTTGACTCACAGTTTTTTATTACAATTATTATTATGAAACTTCAGATCTAAATATTTATCCAGCTTTATGCATGTCTTTATTTGCCATTATTGGATGAAGCTTGAAGAATATTTATTTTAAAAACAAAATATAGGGTAATGGACATAGCTGAAATTTTAGTTGATATTATTTTATATAAATTCTTATCCTGTTTTGCACATGGTATTTTACTAAATATCTTCCTTCATCGAATATTTTACTCTTAATCAGTAAAATTCTATAATTCTTTTAAATCCACATCGAAAATTCGCTCTGCGTTGATAGTGTTACGTCTTTAGAGTAGCGGGTTCGGATTGAATGGACTTTATTTGAGGACAGCACAAAGAAATTTATTTACAGCTATTTACAGGATGGCTTGATTAAGTAAAACTTCAGATACAAACAATCCAGCAGTCAAAAGTCACTTACAACAGCGTAAATGCAATCCTTACGCACAATAAACACAGTCTGCAAAACAGCTATCGCATAGCGCAGTAAATAGTAAATCGCAGAGAACTCAATAACACAACTTTAACAGCAAACGTAAACACAGCCCACTAATCCGCTAGTCCAGCGAGACACTTCTCTTCCGAGAGAAATCTCTCAACTAACCCATTGACTCCCAGTTGTTGGATTCTTGGGGCACCTAGCCCCGGTGACTCCGGCTACTCGTCCCTTATATAGCCGCGGAAGCGCGTGCCCCGAAACACGCGAAACTTCTCAAAACACCGAGAGTGATCCAGCGGCTACTAGACTATTCCTTTCGCCAAACCAACCAAGTTAACGCGAAGCTCCTCACCAAACGTTGCCAACTTTGGCGTGTTTTTGTGGCGCTCGTTCGCTTGTTACATTAGCATAAATTCAACAAAAACGTATTTCATTTCAGATGTTAAAAAGTGTCAAATTTGTACGATTTTTAAAATTCTGAAGAATTCACATTCAAAAAATGACATCACTTCCAATGACAAAATATATGAGAAATAAAAACAAACAAACTCGGCCTAATTTTTATAATATGTGATTGTTAAGATTAATCTTCATACTTGACCAAAGTGGTTTTGCAATTGTTTGGCCTACATTTTAGCACTGGATTTCGAATTTATAAACGAGGTGTCGTGATTAAGAGCGTCAATTCTAAAATATTAATAGGAAAATTTGCATAAGATTTGCAGTTTGGTTTTTTTTTTTCAGTTTATCTAGATTAACTTAAACTAATAACCGCAAAATTAAAATAACATTTTTATTATTTTGGAAAAGAACTCGACATTTTTTATCGTGGGCAGAAGAAGAGGATGACACATGAGCTAGTACCACCTTTCTAAAATTCCGCACCTTATCAGGTTGAGGACATTTGGGCCCGACGGATTTAACATCCCACCTACAAGTCGCTTATTCAGTTAAATAGGTATTCTCGAACTGAGAGCATACCCCCAGCCCCCCACAGTAGTTATATAGGCTGGAATATAACAGAAAGGAAATCTATCATGAAACCAAATGCAATAGAGGACTGTTGCATTTCACTCAGTTACTCTTATTTTGTGTGACAGGCAACAGTGTATCACTTACCATATTTAACTCCGTACGATTATTATTTTCTAACGTATTCTAACTATACATTATATTTAAAAAAGGGGGTGAGATGGCAAGGTTGGTAGAGCGTTGCACTGGTACTTCTCAGGTTACGAGCTCGAAACTCGCCAGCCAAAATATTCCCCGAGTGTGTGGCGGCTGGCGCTCATTAAATCTGTTCGTGGTCGCAAAGTCCTCCATATCGAGAGTAATATCACATTGGGTACTGGGTCAGGAGTGATCGTTCTCTCTTCCAGGTCTTAATTACGATTTGAGATGTATGAATGAATTTGCCTGAATGTAGTCTACCCCCTAAAAAGGTTTGTGACATGTGCGTAGCTAAGTCGTACTCTTGGCCCTAGATGGCGCTACTTGTAAAACAAAGAGACGCATTTCTTAGGTTTAAAATCTGCTGATCGTATCAGCGGAGGCTTGTCCATGGCAAGTGCCATTAGTCGCAATACATATCTAAAAAAATTCTTCTGAATTTTGAAAATATTTAGGGTTAGTCATATGAACCTATAGAGAGAAAACTAGTTAAAGGCGAGGTGTTGAATGCTTTGAAGTCGACTCTATGTTTAGTAAATAAAAATTGCACGCTTCTTGCAGTGGTGAATTGAATTAGGCTTAGTTGAACGCGCGTACAGACTACGAATGCTAATTAATCTTCATTAATAATTTTGTTTTGATGAAATAATTTTTCACTAACCTCCTTAAAAATCCACATGATTAATTAGAAATTATTTTAAGATATTAAGAAAACTATTTATTATATTTTTATTTTAAAGAACTGAATGTCAGTTCATATTTAAACCAGCATTAATTTCTGAGAAAAAGACCGTTTTTAGGATCTTTACTCTGCGGATAGATTTTATCTTTTTTGTCATTAGAGCAAATAATATTTCAATATTGCTTTCATCAGAAATATACATTTCATTCTCACAGGTAACCTATTAATTGAAAAATATATATGACAACGGTAAATAAAGTTTTCAGGAAAACCTGTTTTAAATTTTTTAATAGTATTTACATAATATTAAATAGTTTATATCTATTAATCATGATTAATTAATTTAGCTTATAAATCTTAATTTTAATAATTAATTTGGTTCGAATTCCTTATTACCGCTGGCTCTTATCACCTTATCAATGCTTTCAAAACAAAAAAAAATTATAAAAGAGCCGTTAAAAATTTCTAGCATCAGAAGTTTTATCCGATTCTGAAAAAGATGGGAATGCTCATGTGAATTTGCCTTACTTAGTAAATTTATGAAATTAAACTCAAATGTTCAGTTTACATAGCCATCTTTTATTATATTTTTTTTTTCTCATTTTAACCTTTCAAACACGCAGTAGAACTTTCACATGTTTGCCTTTCCCAGACATGTCTGCGCTTCCGAGACATGTCTACGTTTTTAGTTTGAATTTTTATTTTCAACAACATTTGAAATATATATTTCATAGAAAAAAATATTCTTATGAATTTTGAAAGTATCGAGAAGCGATATTACTGAAACTTGGCTTTGTTAAAGCTCTGTATTAGCTTTATATTTCTGCGACTTTACATTTTTCTTATGCATATTTTAATATGCATGTGCTTAGATGCACACATTGCAACTGTTTAAATGTTAAATATTATTACGAATCTGTAATAAGTAATAATACATCTTTGAGCAGCTAATTTCAATGAAAAGAACGGAGTTTTACAACTATTTTGTTGGTTGATGGACAGAATATGTAATAAGGCCAGACTTTCATGTCACTAAAATTATGACTATTTGGCTTCGAAATTGGAAATTTAGAAAACTATTCGAATTTTAACATCTTGATTGTCTGCGAAGATACAGTATCCTTCTAGAATCTTTCTTTCAGTCATAAACACCCCCAAAAAGAGCTGAACTCATTTGAATCAAGAACTAGTGTTATTAAGCAAAGTCTTTCTTAAAAGTATCGATTTCGGGAGAATATATTCTAAGCATTTTAAGCAGTCAAGATTGTATAATGGCAATTTTTTACTTGTATGTTATTGTTCCACTCTATTGATTTCCTTTTATTCCTATGTTTTCGAGCTATCTTGCAGAATAAAGCTTCGTTATTCATTATCCAACTTGTAAGATTTGTCACCATATAACAACCGAAAGTAATTTCCACTGACAGTATAGTTTGCACATTTGTTTTCACAATAAAATAGACCTAATATGATGATAAATAAAGTATAATTTGGAAAATAATCTTTAACTTTTTTGTGTGAGTGAGTGGTGGTACTGTTGTTGTTACTTATGGTACTTGCCATGGACAAACCCCACTGATACATCATCCAATTTTAAGCCTGAGATATACGTCTCTTGTTTTATAAGCAGCGCCATCTAGGGCCAAGAGTACGACTTAGCTACACACGTGTCACAACCCTTTTTAGAGGGTGGACTTCTTTCTTGCATATTCATTCACTCATCTCAGATCGTAATTTAGACCTGCAGCAGAGAACGATCACCTCTGACCCAGTAACCCCAGTGATATTACTCTCGTCATGGAGGACTTTGCGACCATAAACAGATTTAACGAGCGCCAGCCGCCATACACTGGGGAAATCTTTTGGCTGGTGAATTTCCAACTTGTAACCTAAGGAGTACGAATCCAACACTTTATTAACCAGGCTATCCCGGCCGTGGTGGTACGAATTCTTCAATATATTCAACACACCTTTATAAGTCAATTACAACATTTTTTTTCTGTTCGTTGGTCAATAGTTAAAAGAATACATTTAATTTTTAAATAATATTTTTCTATAAATAATGTAAGAATTATTGAGCTAACTTTAAACATAATCAAACAAAAGTTTTCGAAATTTATGTTTGATAACATTTTCATTTTCACTTTTTTTTTGTTTCCGTAAAATCACTAGACATATTATTTTGGAAATATGTATTAATTACAAAAAAAAATTTCGTAAATATTTTTTTATATTTTACTTAGATAATTATATTTTTAATTAAGTCGTAAGCATAAAAATATTAAATATAGATTTTAAACTATCTTCTCAATAAGCTAAACCCGACGACAAAATTTGCATGGAATTTACAAGAAAAGAAATTGATAATATATCGTCTGTCAATTCTATGCTTAAAGTTTAAAATCGGTTGTAAAATTTATATCGAACATATATGCAGACGATTTAATAAATAAGCATTTAAAAATTAATTAGAATCAAAAACAATATCATGACTTGCTGTGACGTCATTTAATAAGAATAAATGTTTAGATTAGTTTAAAATCAATTCTAAAAGTTGTGTTATGCAGACAAAGAAGCAAATAGCCAAGAAAGCGAGTTAATAAAAATGTTAAAATATCAAATAAAATTTTAGAATTGGAAATCTTCGATCGCAAATTCCAAGTCATCATGCGAAAAAATTATTATTTTTAAGTCATTATTTGTCTTAATTTAATTTAATTTATCAAATAGTTTAAATTGGTTTGTAACAAACACGGGACTTCTCTATCGGCCTCTATACCTCTCTGTATGTACAGATATATACAGAGTGGTAAAAAAAAACTTCCCCTATATATGAATCCCTAGCGGCCTATCCTCTTAAACAATGGAGCCGAAATTTAAGGCATGGTTGTTTGAAGGTATGCGCTGGAGATTGTGGTGATTCTAAACCACGTAAAGCTCACGATTACGGTTATAGTGAAAGAGTTTCGAATTTTTCAAATGGCAATACCCCCTTTTTCCAACGCAAATTGATCAGCATATCGAACAAATGACGTTGGAACGATTAGCGTGTAATGATCCAAAAGCAACTACGATGCCATAATTCTTCTTCAGCCTTTTAAAAATGCATCTTCTGTCAAAGAAGCATACGTGTTAATAAAAGAATACTGGTAAAAGCAGGTAGAAATATTTTCGCCCGTAAATTTCGAGGACATCAAAACCTCCTAACAGAAACAAAATCATGTTCTCATTTGATGTAAGATCATTGTTTTGATGGGTATGGCAATGCATTTTCTTAAAGCTTCGGAAACCACGCAGTCTATTTAAAATAGCGTATTAACCTTAATCATATCATATAATTATTAAATTCAGCATTCATCTTATTATGCAATGCAAACTATTTCGAAGTTAGCCAATCATGATGATTTTCCAAAAGACCAGCTTAAGCCCCTTCTAATGAATGCTTTAACGTCCAATTTGCACTCTCGGACCGATGCAGAATCTTGATTAACGCAAATTGCATTTATTTAAAGTCTTCCAACAAATGGCAACTGCACAAAAGTCGTCTGCTACGGTTAAATTACCCTGTCCTTTGTTATGCGAATCAGTCCATCAAACAGTCCGAATTAAATGTCCGCCGTGAGACGCATTCGAAACCGTTCTGTGGTCATCCATTTTCGAATCGGACTTCCTCCTAAAGGGTCGGTCAGTCGAATGTCACGAACTTTCTAGGCCGAGTGTACACTCCCCTAATGAAGAGCTCCCATCACAATGCCTCCCGGGGGATTCATTTATTAATCACAATTTTGATGCTTGTGTGGCACGACTTGGAACTGATGTGGACTGTTAACTGCGACCGCATTTAAATTAAGATACCAATGCATAGAAATGAGCAAAGGCACGCCTTCCGTTTAGAACTTGTTACTGTTTGGATCGAAAGTGTGTTCTTAACATTTTAATATAAAAAGTTTAATAATAAATACATTACCGGCAAAAAAATATTTCTCTATCCTTCATTTTTCATCATTCACCAGAATGTCCCAAAAGGTCGTTTACAAACTTAACATGCTGATCTGTCATATCATGATGAACAAGATTTACATAGGAACTTGCGTCCGAAAATTCAAACTGAGACTGCTAGAGGGCGATAATTGCAGGTTTGGATGAGAAGAAAAAAATGACATGACAACGGTGTTAATATGGTTTTTATTACAAAACATTATTACACCACAGCAAATGTTCAGAATTCTTTCCATTCGTCACAATGCACGTTTCACAACGTCGGCGCATGGATTCACGCACCCGTTCAAATTGGCCAGGAGTGTCACGGACACGTGCTGCCACTTCCGCGGTCCTTGTGATAAGATCCATGTCCGATGTTACGGGTGTCTCGTACACCATGGAATTCATGTGTCCCCGCCACAGGTAGAAATCCAGGGGAGTCAAGTCGGGGGATGGCGGCGGCCATCGGACTGATCCACCTCTACCTATCCAGCAATTAGGATAAGTCCTGTCGAGGTATTTTCGAACAGCGAAGCTACAAAACACGACTGGGCTGACGTCTGTTTGGGAAGCGCTCAAGGTACATCCGTGCCGCGGTTCGCCCATTTCCATCAGCGGTACAATATACGTAATGCACATACGTAATACATTCATCCTTCTCCTTCAACGTCCACACCTGAAATGATTGTTTTCCCCACTCTCCCGTTTTCGTGCAATTACCGCCCTCTGGCGGTCGCAGTTTGAATACTCGGATACAAGTTCCTATGTAAATCTTGTGCATCATGATAGGACAGACCAGCATTGTTAAGTTTGTAAACGACCTTTTCGAACACCATGTATAATTCAATATTGGGACTTCCAAACGCATGAGGATATCTCCCATCCTTATCTACTCACGTCTTCTGTATTTCTGTATCATGTAGGAAACCGCATTGGCATTAGT
>JAOUZG010001077.1:1994665-2051917 GCA_026289955.1 Argiope argentata | reverse complement strand
TGTGTGTGTGTGTGTGTGTGTGTGTGTGTGTGTGTGTGTGTGTGTGTTTACGTATAACTAGCCTCCTTTAATGACCAACTGGTTCTCCAGTATTAATGCATAATAATTTTTAAAAATATATAACTCATATCAGGTTTTTTTGGCAAATTATTTTAATAATAATATTTAATATATTAATATTGATGTTTTGCATATCTTTTTATCTATTTGTTAATACAGTGTCATAGATTATGCAATCTTCTGATTAAAGAGAAAATTTACATAGATTTCAGCTTTTTTCTAATTTTAATTTTTAAGTGTTATAAAATAGAAAATAATAAAAAAGAAAAAAATTTAGTAAACCACATATTTAACAAAAAAAAATAATTCTAAATTATTTAAATGTTATTAAAGTTACTCATTCGTTATTCCTTTGCAACCGGATTATGTTATCATGTATGTTTAATCAACTTCATGTATTACCGTGTATGTTTAATCAATAATGCCGGTGTCCTGGCAAAGGGGTAGCGTGTCTTCTCCATGATCTGAGCGACCTGAGTTCGAGTGCCCGTTCGGGCGTGGTTGTTTTTCTGTGTTACGTGACATTCCCTTCACGTCTCCGATATTTTAACCTGATCCCTAATGCTTCCTGCCCTTGCGGAAATCTTGATCCACTACGCAACAGAATGTTTGCTGACTTCCTCCTTCCACATGACCAAGCCAACACCCGAACTAGAACGTGCCTGGTTCCGTATTGTTGCCTCTTCCCAAGGATCCAGGACGAAAATTCGAAGAATGATTCGCCACATTGAAGAAAGCAGAGATTTGTTTAGATTTTAGGAACACTATCTACATTTAAATTTCAAACGAGCTCACTGTTTTCAGCTTTCTTTAATTCAAAATTAAAATCCCCTATCAAATTTTAACCCATAAATATGAGACGTCAAACAACAGTCACAGGAATGTATAGAACAGTACCGTATTATATTACATTTTCCACTTCATGCTCATTACACTGTTTAAATAACCAGTGGTTATAGTTGCAGGGGTATGAAGTGGTGTGGTGCATGAAAGAATATTCTCCCCTGTAAAAAAAGGCTGTGCAAGCGAATGTGACGAGTGAGTAGCAAAAGTCGTATTCTTGGTCCTAGTTGGTGCCACTACAAAACAAGAGACGTTGATTAGGCTTAAATCGCTGGCTACCTCAGCGAGCTTGTCTATGGCAAGTGCCATAAGAAACAACAACAACATTCTTTCACCTCAATATGAAACATGAAAATGCATCCAATATTCAATCATTTCAAAATACTAAATATTTCACTATCCCTAAGAAGGTTAAAAAATAACAAACCAATCAGAAAAAAAAAGAAATTTAAGTTTGAAAGGCCTCAAAAATCTTTACAAATTTTACTAGCCCCTTGACCGGTTTGCATGTACGCCGTACGTGCATCGATTTATTGAATTTTGATATTTGTATACAGAAAATAAATTCATTCATAACAATTATAATTCAATAGTAAAATGACTTCGAATACGTAGATAAGCCAAGTATTCCATGAATTTCCAATTGAATCAAAATAAGAAAATACACCTAAAATAGAAGGTGTCATCTAATTAGATAGTAAGGAAAATAAACCAGTTAAGGGGTTAAACCTCAAAATATAAACATAAACAAAAATATCCACTCGTAAAAATCACACGCATTTTTAAGTAAATATCTAAATACATTTAGTCTTGATTGTGTGAATTTATACAAGCTATAATTAACAAGAAAAAGCTGTCATTATCCTCAACAACGATGCATTTGGCCTTGACAAACACGACACAAACGCAGCCCGGAATTTTTCTCCCCCGACAATAGCTTCGACCCGACTCATCATCAATATAAAATCTGTTCCTCAATTACTCAAAAGAACACCTCTTATTGTAACTTGTTTACTTTGTCGGCGATCTCGGCGCTGCTTTTTTCAAGCCCTTTCATTATCCGGCACCTTCGTCTTCCCACTGAGGGCGCCTTTTTTCTTGGCACCTTCACCCACCTTTTTATCTGCTTTATTCAGTTGAACAAATGACTCTGCGGCCGATGTCCCGATGCACGGGAAGCGAAAAAGTTCAAAGCTCATCATCATCAATTATAGCGGTGGTTTGAGTCTTTGTAGGAGACCCCTGCACAAAGGGGACGCGGCTTTTTCTTTATTCTGACACTTCGAGATCATCAGGATTTCGTGATGATGAGTTAAATTTGTTTTGGGAAACAAGACGATGTTTAGAGCTTGTACAGGTTCGTTGAAGGGGAAAAAAGTGTATTTGTTTTAAGTGAGGATGAACATAAAATGGAACATGGGTTTTATTACTTTTATCTCGAAATATTTATACCTACTTTCAATTAGATGGTAAACATACTTCTGCGTTTAATGATTTGTATGTTTATTCTGTCATGCTATCTTGCGAAAAGTGTCCGGACACCCTTTATAAAAGTTTTTCCGCAAGTGATGCAATTTGATCGAAAGCCATAAAAGCTTTAACAGCGATGTGTCAGGTTGTGTCTATGCGTTTGCGAGGCAATGAGTAAGTCAAAGGAGCTCAGTGAGCTTGATCGTGCGATTACAGTGGGATGCCACCTTTTGTTGGGAAATTAGCTCGTGAGATTGCGGATATTTTACAGAAGCATAAATCCGCTGCGACTAATGCAAGTGTGAAGTGGAATTGGGGAAGCAGGAAAACTGCATACGGAAACGGAAGCAGAAAACTGTCTACGAAATGGTAGGCCGAAAAATCTTGATGAACGCAGCCACATAACTCTGAAGAAGGTTGTGAAACAAAATCGCAAGTCCTCGCTGGTGGAAATTTCTCAGGAGTTCTAAAGCTCATCAGGCGTTAGTGTTAGAAGCAGGACTGTTAGTGGAGAGTTTAAAAACTTGGGATTCCATGGTCATGAAGTTGTGCACAAGTCAAGCATCCTTCCATAGAATGCGAAACATTGATTTCGATGATGCAGAGATCACCATCATTGGACTGTGGTCATGTGGAAAGCTGTTCTTTGGAGTGATGAATTCCGCTTTACGGTCTGCCAACCGGGTAGATACGTCTGGGTCTGGCAGATGCCCGACGAACGTTTCTTTAGTGACTGCATTGTGCCAAATGCTAAGTTTGGTTTTGGAAGCATAATAGGGTGGGGGTGTTTCTAGTGAATTAGCTTGTGTCCATTAGTTCCTGTGGTTGGAAAAAAGAATTTTTATATGTATGTGGATATTGCGGACAATGCAGCACTCCCACCTCTATAGCAATCTTATGGGGAAGCACGTCTTCTCCGTAATCTGGGCGTCCTAGTTCGAGTCCCAGTTCAGACGTCATTGATCTTTATCTGTTCTATCTGTGATATGTTTGAATGTGCCCCTCTTCTTGTAAGAAGGGGTTGCGCTAGCGAATGTAATGCGTGAATAGCTGCTCTGTGAGTGATGCCTTTATGTAATGTGTTGTCTACTTCAATGAACCCTGTGGAATAATTAAAGGTGGAAGGGGATTTCTAAATGTTCAATAAAAAAACTCAGTGAGATTCCTTTACAAATATCAATATCAGAAATAAATATAGAGAATTTTGTGAATTCAAACCATTATTTTGCCAAACTATTAAGAAAAAAAACTAATTTAGCACTTTGAAGACAATTAACGAACTTCAGAGGAAACAAGAGAATTGGCAAATACATTGGATGTATTTAGATTGGTTTTAAACTTTAATGTCAATAAATAACTTATAAAATTAATTAAATCATTAAATGATATGTATGTTAGCGCCTTAATACTTATTGAACTTCTGTATTATTCATTATTATGATAATGTGTAATGCGTCACACAACAATTTTTTACATAAACTGTTACTTAGTTACGGTTCATATATCTTTTTTAATTTCTTTTATAGCCTTCCTGAGTTAAAAATGTTCGTGATCATTAACGATTTTTGTAAAATCTATACTTTTACCCATGTCCTGAGAAATATACACTACAAATATTTGACTTTTTTTACTTAAAAATTGATATTTATATTTCAAAACTATTAAATGACATTCTCTCATTCAATAATGGTTAATAATTTTAAATAAATAAATAAAAATAAAAAGATCAACTAACAAATTTTAATCTAAAATTGAAGTAATATTATTTTTAAATCGACTACATTTTTTTATTCCCATTTTTTAAAGATATACAATTCTGAAATATGTTTGTTCTGTTTTCTTTTTTTTAAATCGATCTCTAAGCCAAGCTATTAAATTTAAATTCTACTTCTTCGAGTTCAGTCATTTTATATCCCTTGTTCACAATCACAATCTGCATTTAACCACTCCAAGAAAAGAAAATAATTTTCTCCACACATCAATTCGCTTCAGTTATTTTTTATCAGCACTTAACGCTTTACTAAATCTTTTGTAGAAGATCTTTCCGGCATGTAGATCGTGTAAATATGTTCGAAATGGCTACAAACGATAAGAAAAACACATTTTCACTCTTTCTAAGCCATGGACTTTATCAGTCAAAAGGTGAGAACCAAAAAAAAAAAGGTGAGAACCAAAAACTTGATTCTAATCCTGAATGTCGAGGACTTCTCCATCGGAAAATCGGTTTCTTCAAATTAGGACTTTGTCAATAACTCAATACATTTAACAAAGGTATTCAAACCGTCGGCCACTTATCTCCAATGTGTATCGATTCCATTTCGTTGGACAGGAGGAATCGATTGAATTTTTTTTCTCTACTATCGATGATAATTTTCTTGGCAATGACTCTCAAGTATGCAAAATAAAAAGAGATAGGTTTGATAGCTATTGAGAGATGAAAAATTAAATTGGATACCTTGTCAGTTTTATTGAATTTTTGCAGATGAAAATGCTGGGTGTGAAAATGTATCTTTTGGGGAAGGAAAATAAATATTTAAATTTATTTATTGGTGTTTATTGCTGATTTTTTTGTGTCAATATGTTATCGAGAGGCTCTAGTTTGTCAACATTAAAATATAGCTTAGCGAATGGTTTCTCAAAATCTAGAATCATATGTCTTTAAATCGCTCTATTAAGTATATTAAAATAAAACTAGAATCCGTATTTTTTGAGAAAAATTCATTGTTTATTATATCTACAATGGATTAGTTTATTGCTAAGTTATTAAAAAACTTTATGATCTTTACATTTACTTGAATTAAAGAATTCTATTTTATATTTTTCCATTTGATATAGTGCCACCAAAAGAAATCAATAATAAAGATTAGTGTGTGCATGTGTTGTGTGTATGTTTGTATGTATATTATATAGTAGATGCTTGCTGCCCCAGGTGTATTTTTCAATGTACAATGAGAGCTATGGAAAGTTTTTTTCATAAAATTTAATAAAAAATTGTAATTCATTTAAAAAAAACTGAATTTGGATATTTTTTCACAATAGAAAGTCCGAAAGTACCCTAGCAAGCAGATTAAAAGTTCAAAACATTATCCATTTGTTGAAGTAGAAATCTTCAATCTAGATTTAATGAGCTTGTAGGCATATTTTAAATTATATTTCTCAAAAATATTTTTATTTTTGTAAATGAAACCGAAATTGCTTTCATTGCTTAATCAAGCATTTTATCAATTAATTATCTGCCATTCTCGAAAGCCAATGAAAGATTCTAATTAGCATAAATGTATGCGAATAGCATTGATATTAATTAGAATCATTCATTAATTCTTTAACTAATATGTATCTATATATAAGAATGAAAAAGTGAATACGGTTAAATAGTTATACTGTTAGATTATAGATGGACCAAGCATAATATCGCTATAAGAAAATGATACTGGTCTTCATTAAAAAAAGTTCAAGCATTCAATGAGCAGAATATAAATATATATTGTTACAAGCGGCGATATTAGACTCAATTTATCATCATAATCGATTGAATAACTGATGTTTTAATGAAGATAAAGAATTACAAAAACCTTCCGTTTCAAACTCAAAGTAGGCATATTAAACATTTCACACTAATAAGAAAATACATTTTGAATTTTTGTAAAGGAAATATTACAAAAATTTGATTTGAATAACCTCATTAATTTGAATTTTAATATCCAAATAATTATTACACCAAATAACACTACAACATTCCATAAAAGACTTAACAAGAGCATAATATTCAGTATTCAAGACGATTTCATTGGAAAACTCCCTGGTTTGTGTTTGAGAATACCTAACTTACAATATGCGTTGAAAAACATGACATTAACATGGGTAAATCCAAGACACGTTGCAATTTGAATAAACATACCTGTTGGATAAAAGTTTTGTGTCAAATACTAGATTTAAATTACATATTGTTTAATTTCCCAAGGTTTTGAAATTTATGGAAACGCATTCTAAGGCAAAAGATGAACCAATATTATTCGTGATAGCATTTCTTCTGATCGTAGTAAAATGAAATCTGCTATGCATATTTGAATGTATCATGTCAGAGCATCATTTCTTGAACGACCAAGCACTACGTGCTCGTGCAAGTTAAATTATATTTATATTCATTTTAAATTGTTTCCTTAAATTAGTCACTTAAGTATTGCAAAAAAAAAGCCTTTGTCTCGCATTTATTGTTTAAAAAATATATTTCCTATTTATTTCAATTCATATAATCACGTGCTCAAAATGACATTTTTCTAGATTTTATTTGATGTATTCATTAACATTTTTTTTAAAAATCAGAGCCTTTTGTAAATGCGATGGCAACGCGTTATTTAAACCTGACTTTTTGAGATGTTCATGCAGATAACAAAATTTTTATTTTCCGCTTACGGATTTTTGCTGACTTCAAAAACCTAATCCCCCAAACAGCATCCTTTTCTGACATGATAATAACCTTTCTATATTTTAATTTTACACCTTTTTAAAACCACATATATTAGACGATAAACTGCTTTACAGAATTAAGTTAATGCCAATGCGACAACATCAAACTTTCCTTTATGAGGTATAAAATATCGATTGATGCACTACAGCTTCTCAGTTGATTCTAAAACTTAAGGGTATAAAACAGGTGCATAAAATCGGGGATATTAGAAAAGCGGACACCAATGCTGAATATCATAAGCTCCAAACAATCCCATAATTCCACAAAACCCACACTAAGACTCGCATCCTGCTTTTACAGTGAAACCTCATTATTGATGCAATCAGGACGAGGGAAGTTTTAACGTCACTTGTCCATCCTGCTTGAGTGCTCTCTTCACAAAAAATGGTCACGTGCGCCGGTGCTCACCCCCCTCGGCTGCGTGACCCGGGGGCTAAATGTATACATCCTCGCCCACGTGAAGGGATGGAAAAAGATTGCTTCCTCTCCTAAATCCGCGGAGAGGATCATGTCATTTCCGGATTCTCAGAAAAGGGGATGGGTTGCATGATACGCTCCTGGAAAATTCCGATGCATTGTGGGAAATGCATTTGCCGATGGACACAAATCCTCTGCAATACAATAAGTTGCTTTGGGGAGGTTTGGGCTGGGGTTGATTCTGTTTCTGTTCGGTGTGTGTGGACTGGATTTGGCGTGTTCGGTGATCTAGAGGCGGCGGTTGAGGAATAAAGACGGTAAGACGTGTAATATCTAAAAGGGGCTTTTCGGATCAATACATCTTTTGCTGACTCCCAAACACGTTATTCTAAGAGATGTAGGTTATTCAATATTGTTTTGAGATATCGCAAACTGGACAATCCTCGCTTACATTCAATACCAAATAGATGGAAGGATTACCTAAGAATACCATCCTAAAAATTACTTTTTACTGTTACTTAAGGATAATTCACAGCCGCAAGCTAAAAACAAGATGAATTTTCTGTTATTTAATTTACAGAAAACTACATTGCAGACATTTAAAATAATAGATTTTTGTTTTTGATTGATTTTAAAAACAACATAACTGCTTGAAAGAATATATAGGATTCAAAAGAAAAAACTATGATGAATTAGATTTCTTTATTAATTTCAATACTACTCAGTTATTTTTTACATTGATTATTTAATTAGCTTTTTTTAACAATCTCTATTCTATGAAAGAATAGAGATTGTTAAAAAAAACTCGAACTGAAGATTATGATGATTATCCTTGAGTTCGACTAACTCGATATTAGATACTGTCCATCCGTCTGTCTCTGACCTAGATAACTAAAATATGATTTAAGCTAAACGTCTGACATTTCGTTACTGTCTTTACACCAAATTTGCAGATTTCTATTTTGAGTTAATTCGTCAGAAGGAGGAAATCAGTCAACACAGTTTATCGATTATAAGTTAACACCATGATAATCTTTACTTATAATAAAGCACAATGTGTGTGTGTGTGTGTTGGCGATGTACAGGCCAGACCGTTCGACCTACAGCTACCAAATATGGCACATGTATACCTTGGGTGCCGGGAATGTGCACCTCGGAGCCCTTTTTTTGAATTTTTAATTAAAATTTTAATTAATTAAAAAATAAGCCAAATTTTGACGTTTTATCGCTATAACTTCCGAAAATATTACAGCACAAAATTGATTTTTACATCAAGTTAAAGCTAAAAAAAATTAGCTTTTCAATGATACTAATGTTTTGACCTACGAATTAAAACTCTATTTTTAATGAATTTTTAAACATTTAATTTAATCGTATTTTTTTCAACAATTTATTTCGCATAAAATAAAAATAACATTTTATCTTCTCGAGGATCTAAAAAAAAATCAGCTTTTAATAAAATGTTGCCATCACATTTTCAGAAGTTCTGATTTAAAAAAAAGTTAATTACTACCATAAATAAAACTGAAAAAAATAATTTTTATCACGTGATCATATGAAATGAAATAAATAGGAAATGTGATATTTTTTTAAACAATAAATGCACGAGTACATTTTTATTAATCGTTTGCAATATCAAAATTAACAATTCCATTAAAGAATTAAAGTAAATAAAATACAAAGTAAAAATATATTACAAAAGTGCGACAGTTAAAACTGAAATAGAATTTTTAGAAAAGCACCAAACGATAATCTTCTGAGAGCGAGATTAATTATTTAAAAGCAAGAAATTTCATACGAACTTTGAAAATGACGTCATTTCTAAGAAACGACAGAACAGAGTGAAGAAGATATTTTGTTCAAATCAAAGAATTCACCTTCGTGATTGTAATTTATCTCCGCATTTTAATGAATCATACGAAATAAAAACGCAACTGCTTTCAATGAAGCATACGTAATATTAAAGCTATACTGGTAAAAGGAGGTCAGCTATTTGAAAATGCATCTTCTTTCAAACAAGCATAGGTATTAATTAATAAATCAAAATTTGTAAAAGCAGATAAAATTTTTTTACCCGTATATTTCGGAGACATCAAAATTTTCTAACCAAAACAATATGTTCTCACATGAGAAAAAATAAATCAATGTCATTCAAAGTTAAACATATAAAAATGTCATTTTCGGCACGTTTCTGTATAAAATGAAACAAATATGAAAGATGATATTCTTGGAAAATAAATGGATCGGAACGTTTTCTATGATATTTTACTATACATATATTACTAATCCAATTAAACAGTTTTATTTAAGGCAAATATGGCTTAACATTTACAAGGCAACTTTTGTAATCAGAGCCCAACATCTAATTCCTTAATTTTTTTGGGGAGAGACATAAATCTCTTAGCAATTGGTCTAAGTGAAATATATAATTAGTAGATTGAGGGAAAAAATGCTGATGAATTAAATTTTTACGTACATCATCTGCTCTGTGAATCATATTTAACAAAATATTCTTGAGACAATAAGTTCTTAAAATAAGAAAAGTGTTACTCCAATGAACTAAATCAATCATCAAATCTGACCGATCTATGAAAATTTCAATATAACTATTCGATAAAAACTGGCGATTTTAGATCGATTTATCAAGATATCAAAGAAGCCAATCAGAGTTACTCTAGAATAATTGGTCTTGATTATGAAAATGATGATTGTTCTAAACTTGCAATATTCAGAACTGAATAAATCAGGCAGATTTGAAGATGATAGAAGGCTTATTTATTTATTTATTTATTTAGAAGTTGAAATATTTAGAATATTTTACAGAATATGAATCTATAAGACCAAAGGAATTTAAACCATAATTTTTTTCATATATGTTTATAAACCTTAAAAAAATGCCATTATTGAGAGCATTTATATACATCTAAAAATAAAATTAAAAACTGAAGGTTTCAATTAACCTGTGAATTTTTTGCTGAATAATTCCTTGAGATCTTATAAATTATAAAATATATATATATAATATATATATAATGTTTCAATTTCTGTAGTGAACATAAAACTTCAATGCTGGACTACTCTGCTTTCAGTTCTTAGTTTTATTTAAAGGTGTGCTTGAATGGAGTAAACATTTCTTTATATTATGTGCACTTCCATCATTTCCACTTTAATTGGAAACTGAATTTTGCGTGCACTGATAGAAAATCAGAGAGAGATGTGGAGTTCAAAGATAGAACTACTTAAGGCCTACATAATAGTATAAGTGAATTATATGACTATCGAATTTTGAAGCTTAAAAATATTTTGCTGAAAAACTTATTATGACACCAAGTTATATTAAAAAAATTGATTTAACCCTTTAGTCGGCATTAATATTGGTGAACCGACTGGTCGCCAAAGGCGGCTAGTTAGGAAATAAAGAGAACTAGACAGATGGTACACCGATTTGGCATCTATAGAGTAAACACTTGCCAAAACTTAAGCCAATTCCAATAACAGGTAAATAGTCTGTTACTCTGTACTTTTAGAATCATGAAAATGCTATAATATTTTTTTAAAAAAAACAGTATCTTAAATATATCAAATTTGGTACATAATTTTGTGACGAAAAGTGCAGTATTGTGTCAAATCTTTGTTTCAAAACAGTTGATAAAACAATGTCTAAAACAAAAAATCGATTATTGGATACTATAAATTCATTAAAGGGATCAAATGCCAGGTAACCCACCAAGAACAACAAAAAAGATGCAGTAAAATCTCTAAAATCATAACAAAATAAATATTTCGTAACTATTACAAGCTAGCGCCATGTAACACGTTTTCTGGATTACAATAAGCAGAAGATATGCAAGAAAATTCTAGAGAGATTACTTCCGCTAGTTTACTATGTTGTCTCCATGAACAAGCTAATGATATCTAGGGTAATACACGGGATGAATCGGTAGAATTAGAACTAGTTGATATAGGACGAATTATGGCATATATACTCTGTCTATGTGATTAAACAATGATTGTAAAAGAAGGATGAGGGTTAGTTCAGTTGTGCTAACTTCCTTTTGTAAAGCAACGCTAGGGCTATTTTGGGAAAACCTCGTAATTTTTAACGCGATCAGAAGACGCGGACGACACCTGATCTAACACCCCATCCCAACCACAACATCACTGGGAGGCTATGACAGATTTAATGTGCACCTAGTCCCCTTAATCGACGCTTCTTCGTTAGAAGCGGGTGTCGAACTTGAAACCCTAAAGCTCATGAATCGAGACCTTACCACCGGGTCACCACGGTCCTGTTGATTTGATTAAATTGATTTTAAAAAGCGATGCGCAAATAAAATATAAATTCGTCTTCACGATCAGATCGGCTGTTGAAAGTTTTGATTTTCCTCCAAGCGAAACATACATTTCCATTTGAGAATCCCCCATTAAAAGCAAACGATTTGAAAGAACAGTTTTATGGGTTTTTATGCTTCAGTCAATTGTCATTCTGAATGATCATACGACATTATTCAGAAACAGATGGAGAATTGCGCACTTTTGGAGATAATTGCTCGAAGGTTTTAGAGATAATACAAGAAATTTTCTATATCAGAAACAATTTCATTTTTTTTTTTTTTTTGGAAAATATTTCAAGAATGCAGCCTATCTCCATAGTCTAGAACTGTGTCAGATTTCAGTTTCAGACTTGATATAAAATGTCCAAGTCACAAAGAACAACAGAAAATTCTAAGGTTTTTACAATTAAGAATTTTAAATTAATAGTTACGTTACACCAAGATATATGCAATATACCAGTTAGGAACCAAAACTTCAAAGATAATGCAACAAAAAATATTTTTTTTATAAGTAAAGGCACGTACAGATTATCTTTTTCTATGCCATTAGGAATTCAATACCTCTAGAGGATCTAATTTATCTTTCCCCTATTCACTCAGTAGACAGTTTATTTCCTGTATTATAATATAATATAATTAGTTTTATCAACAATGGTGTAGGAACATAAAAAAGTTCTTGGAAACCATAAAGAAATCACAACTTTTCAATTATTCACTTTTTTTTTGTTCCAAGCTCTTTTTTTCCTCCAACGATTTAAAAAGATAACTTGAGACTCCATTCCCTTTTAATCTAAAGGTTAAACTTTAAAATTTGAACTATTATATAATGATTAAAAGCCTCTCAGGGAATTTCCTGCTAACGAAAAAAAAATAAAATTGAGCACTCAACTGCAAAACCTTGAATTTTTGAAGACTTATAATCATAAGAAGGTTTAATATACCCCCCCTTTTACAGTGTGTTACTTAAAAACAACTTCTACATATACATTAAATATGGCAGATTTTATGTTTCTCTAAAGACGACATCTTTGGTTAAATATTAAAAACAAATGTCCAAAAAGTTACGACAGAACTTTTCGGTGAAATATTACAAACCTATAAAATCTCATTTTACTACATTTTCTCATAACTATAAACCTTTCTTTTACGCCCTTTTTCGCCAAAGACCAACACATAAACTGTTTCACAAAATAGTGAAACTCCGGGCGGTATATCAAACTCCGAGAAAAAATTTTAATATCTGTCGGAATACTGTAGTTATTTGTTTGTTTTTTTTTTCAAAATGCTTATTTGTGACAACTTTAAAGATATTTTAAACTTTTACATATTTCCTATCGAAAATATAGTTTTTTTTTTCAAAAAAAATCAGTTCTTACTTATTATACCGTCGACGCCAATGGTTTAGTAACTCATTGGCGACGGATTCAAATTTGGCGATAAACCGGAACCAACGGAACCAAAACAATGGAAGAGGACAGTTAAGCTTTGAACAATTTTTAAAATAATGGCGGTTTAGCAACTCATTGGCGACGCCTTTAAATTTGGAAATAAAGATCGACGGTCTAATACCTAAGTACCAAAAATTCAAATGTGGAAGTTAGTTCATGGGAGGTCTGAATAAAACTAAGCTTAGCCACAAAATTTGTATAGCATCTAACTACACAATGTCTCGCTTTTTCTTTTCGTAATTGGCCTGTATCAATAGAATAGTGAATTTACAAAATAAAATGCAAATAGAAATGGTGAATTTGTAAAGTCAATATAATCAGATATTGAAGAATATATGTCCAAAATTTGACGAATAACATGACAAAGTAATGTCTTAAATCAACGTCGAAAGCGATTGTATTTCGACGCTTTAAAAGTGACCTACAGCTAATAAATTTGGCCCAAAAGTACCTTGGCAAATGAGAAAAAGTATTTTAGTTTAAAATTTTATTTTATTTTTAAAACTTTATTTAGAATTTTAAATTATTTAAAAAATTAAAATTTTGTTATTTTTCTACGTTGACTTTGAAAAATACTATTGAAAACAAATAAATTTTACAGCAAAATAAGAAAAATTTTGAACTGTGTCTTTTTGCTGATAACAGGTGAATTATAGTACAAATTTATTCTGAAATTTAACAATCTTTTTAGATATATTTTTAATGGCAACATATTTCATTATTCAAAACGAAAATTAAACTGTTTTCTTTGCCTGCACAAATATTTAATCGCGATATTTTCTTTCTTGTTAAAAATTGAGGAAGAAGAAATTCTGCTGATTATTTACTCAATCTGAATAAGGAATTAGAAAGTAAACTCCAAATCCATCATCTATCATGTTATCTGGCATCATGGGAAAAAATTGTGATAAATGATGGAGTAGATAAAAAATTACGTTTTAGTAACACTATAATGCCTATTAATTCAACTTCTTTAGAAAAGTGTATGGACATCATACAGGAGGTAATATTAAAATTAAATATGATCAATATCACCGGAAGGCCAATTTATTATCATAACAAGCGCAGATAGACATTGTAGTATGCTTACGTTTTAATAACCTTTATAATGTACATTAATGTGTTTCTTGAATATCAAGGTTAAAGAGGTCAAGGTAAAAAAGTCATCTATATTACGCTTACAAAATGGAGATATTTTTGTCGTATTGTCAAAGCTTCGCTTAGCATATAATTAATTTTAGTAATTAAATATAGATTGAATAAACTAATTAACCATAACATAACTGAATAAACTTGGAGTGAATTCAATTTTCAGAATATTCGGCATTTTGACTTTTAAATGAAATAGAATATCGCCATTTTTGGATGTTTGGATAAATTTAACTCTATTCTACGATTTTCTATCGTGAATGAAATTTCAGTAAGTTTATACTCCCAAAGCAATCATTATGAAATTCAATTATGAAGCATAAATATTCCCTGAACGAAATTAATAAAAGATGCATTATATTTAGAGAGCGCTAATGTTGCCACATTTAAAACACAAACGAGTTAACAAAGTTAAAAATAAATATTAAGTTTAATCCAAAAAGAAATATATGTTGGTTTGATCATTAAAATATGATTCATAATTTAATGATTCTTGTTTTTATGATTAAATTGCCTTTTTGAAGTTTGATTTTACTCAATTCAGCTGTGGTCTTATTTAGATTAAAAATATGAAAATAATTTTGCTTATTATCGGGAAGTTTATTGTCTTTAATATTTTTTATATCGATTTATCTCCCAACCTTCAATTTCCTGGGATTTTCGGGTCACGAGGTGTTAGTTATTTGGGACAAATGACAGGTTCCTCACAGAAAAAAAAAAATTCTGGCGTGAATCCCTGTTTGCGGATGATCCTTGAGAAAGTCTTTAGATCAGATGCATCATATATTTCTGTTTGGTTATTTTTACATGAAACTTAATATTTATTTCTACTTTAGTTTGTACTATATGATAATTTCGGCATATTTTTGCTACGATTCTTGATAAAAACTCATATTACATTAATTGTATATAATAGCACATTCTCTGCTTTTTAGGTAAGGATTTTATTATAGAAAAAAATAAATAATAGCGTGCTTTAGAAAGTTAGTCTTAAATATCATGAATATGTGCTTCAAAAAACAAAATCTCATGAAATAATAATAAAAAAATAACGTAAAGTATACTCCATTACAGTCTAAAGAATTAGAATTAAAAGATATTGAATAATTTAGTGCTTTTTTTCCTAACTGCAAAAGTACAAGAATTATTGCCAAAATTTAACATTGATTGTCTGAAGTATTTGAGATTTTTAGTGTAAGGATAATGTTCTAATTTCACAAATATTTATCAAAACCCTAAGCTAATTATAGTTTCTTCTTAAATAATATGTATTTATCAGTAAATATATAAAAACATTTCTATATAGATTATTAATTCTTCTTTTCGAATAATAACATGACTTCTCTGAAATATATTCCATGCTGGAAAGGTAAAAATTATTTCTGGCAATTTACTAGATACTTTTTATTACCTTGTATAATTTCCTTAATTGTGAAAAAGAGAAAAAGAAAGGATACTTTTCCGTTAGCCGGACGCCGGCGAAAAATCTCCAAACAGGTAGAATTCCGCCAAATTTCGTACAGAGAGTTTAAAGTGAAAAATCGCCAAATAATATGGAATTCCACCAAATTTCTTTGACGATCTTTTGTTGGCTTCTGTTTAATTGAAAAGTACCAAACGACTGATAACTCTACCTTAAATTGCTCATTTGCATAAAAACTACGGAAACACAATAAAAAATATTATTCACTTCTTTTTTCAAGAGGAAGAATTATATTCTGTATTTATTAAATTGTTAAGCGACATTTTAACAAAAATAATGCACTTTAATAATGAATGAACTTTGATAACTATTTTCAAATAATTTGAATTTTCTAAAAGAAAATTATGAATTAATATTTATTAAAGTTTGTTTCATGCCCAACTTAAACATATTTTTATTTAAACACATCATTTCTGATTTTATAATGAAAATCAAGATGAAAAACAATCCTTTGTTAACATTCATACCATAGTCAGATTCTGAAAATTAAATTTACATTCCTTCTTTGCAACAAGTATCAGGAATTAATTCCCGAATTGCATTCCTACAAACAAAGTTCAAAACAAATTCCGAATAAACAATCTTTTCTTGTCGATTGTTCGAAACAATACGCAAATAGTGGGCAGTAACATTTAAACAAATAGTTTAATAAATTCCTCAGATAAAACAATGCTCCATCGTAGAATGCAATGTTTGAAGTAAACAGAAGGCTTTAAATTCACACAGACGTAAAATTACTTTCGACAATTGTGTGTGCATAAAATGAAATCCTCTTCCACCATTTCTTCAACATAAAAGGCATAAAGGTATTTCTTGCATGAATAGGTTTAATGTGCAGATTTTATATTTAAAATGACTTTTGTTTGAATTGGTTAATATTTGTAAAGCATTAGTGAATTACATCGATAAAATTTTTGAATGTTTGTTTTGATTGTAGCAGAGCAACATCATTATAGATTTGTTATTTTTATTAAACAGCCGGACAAAAGAAAGTTAAATATTTATTTAATACGTCTTAGTTGCGAGAATTTTAGGTCCGACTCTATTTGTTTGTTCAATAGCTTTAATTTAGTTGAGAGGAAACTAATAATTTTAAAATATGACATAAATTCCCTAATTTTGTTTTATTATGACTGGCTTGAAACCGATCTTAATGATATTTTTATGAAAAAATTAATTCGAAAATCAAGGGCCTATGTAAAGGATAGCCAAACAAAGCCAGTATTAAATAATAGCTAATTATTTTACACGATATCATAAACAAGTGGACAACAAAACACAGCGGAATTGTAGAGAAGAGCTACACTTATAATAAACAGCATCCTTAATGCAACACCAAACCACTGTAACAGCATAGTTCATCCAGAAAAAAAAACTCTTTAGGAGTGAAACCTTTCAACTATTCACGTCTCTAAAACATCTGCTACTCTCCTCTAAAAATTCCTTTAATTTCAGCTTGAATGTCGATACTCTATTCATACAAAGATTCATTCTGTACCGATTTTGCTATATTCCCTTAAATTTTATTGTTTCCATGACAGAAAATAAAGGTTCTAAAAATGATCATAACTTTTCTTTTTATTGGAGTTTTTTTCTCAAATTCTTGCTGTATCTAGACTCATCGATTTGAATCAACATCCATCGGATCTACTTGTAAAACTATATTTCTTACCAGGACACTTACTATGGTGGGACCCTCCCCCTCCCCTGGGCGTACCCCGAAAAGAGGATGAGAGGCTTCCAGCTCGGTGGTTTGATCTCGCCACCATGGAGTATACACAAATTGTTAGAGGATCTGGCTCCTCCCATTGATGACAGGACATATTTCTTTAGGGAAGGGTTGCACCTTGGCCGGTAATGGCCCTTATTACTCAACCACAGTTCGTACCAGTGTTGCTCATTAATTCAGCATTTTTTAAATCTAAGTGTCTTATGGCGGGTCGGAGAGTCAGTGATATTATTTACTAAGGTGGGAAACTAGGTTACGAATTCAAAACATTATTTTTGGACTATTAATGTCACTTAGAACAATGGTTGTAAGGCAAGGATATCAGCTGACTTAGTATTCATTAGCAAATTTCCACTCCATATCGGAGCAGAATTTCCGAGTCCAACTTTTAGAATTACACTACACCAGGCACACAAATTCGAACGTTCTTCGACAAATCAGGCTTAAATCTTGGAATCCGAGTAGTCCGCCAATAACCACCAACTTATAGCAATATTTCTGTAACTGGACGGACCACCCTAGTCACATATTACGTAGGTACCTATGTTTAGTCCCTCGAGAGTTTCAGCGTCGTATCCAATTGTTTAAACCGATTATAGCAATGTTTGAAACAGCATTTCTTCGCTGTTGAATGAAAATATTATAGGTCAAAGAGAATATAGTGTACTAAATTTAACTTTTAATTGACAACCGGTACACTAAAGATGTATGGAACAGCATGTATGTTTTGACAGCACTGAGCCGTCAGATTTCATGGAAATATGAATGCAAATATATCTGAAAATAAATGCTTATTATAATAATAACTATACCCATTACTTTACAGGTCAAACGCACTTTTGCTTTATTTCTAGACTATAAGAATTCTTCTTTAAAGACTTTCTGATTAATTTTTTCAATTCTTTCTATTACAAATTTTAAAAAAAAACTAACCGCATTTATAGAAATTTATATATTTAAAAAAAATCATTTTTGTCTGTTTTCTGTTATTGCGAATGTTTTATCAGGAAAAACCGATGATTTTTTTTCTAGATTATACTTTTTTCTCTAGTTCTCATACCTACTATAATAGATGCAATATATTATATATATATTAGTTAATTATAATATATAATTATATTATTATTCTGTGAGTAACTATTATCTCTATTTAGTTAAAAAAAATATTAGAAAAGCGATTCCTCACCCTTCAATGATTGCGTTCATTTCCCATTTTTTTTCTTTTCAAGCGCATTATGTATAGATAAGTCAAAAGTTCACATCTTATTTCTGTTTTTTAAAGAAAATATTGTATATTTTGTTTGCATAGCTAATCATCATGAATGCCCCACATTTATTTTATAAATTCAATTAAAAATAGTATTTTCATTTGATTTTGCCATATTTAATTCATTTAAAAAGTTCTAATTACTAAATTAATGTATTAATATAAGGAATGAATACTCTCGTCTCAGAAAGCAGCTAGTATTGAAATTATATTAATATTAACTAATAAAAATGATTGAATAAATTTAATGAATTTTGATTTTTTCACTAGTATTAAAAACATTAAAGTCCCACAAAAGTTATAAAAATTAATTACTATCTCTATATAATCTTTATGTTTGTGTTTTACAGCGAAATCTATCTAAACGAAAACAGTTTGATATTAATGAATCAAACACGTTAACATTCGACAGTTTTATTCAACAATATGAACAGTTCATTATAATATATAATTTTTTAATGTTTTAATTACTAGAACTATTTAATACATTTTAGTTGGGCCATTTTTCTTTAGACGTAATTTTTGGGACGAAACGACCAATGGAATCACTCTTAATAAATATTACTCGTACTTCTGCATAACAACTCAACACGTATCACCACTAGCGTGCAACCGCAAACCAAACATTTGGCAGTGAAAATAAAAATAAAATGAAAAGAAGTGAAAGACCCCCACCCTTTCTCTTAAACTTCCTTTTTCGAATGTAAAGGTACACAAAAAAGGATTGCAGGCATCCCCCTCCTCCCTCCCTCCCTACAATTCGAATCGATATCGGTTGAAAGCCAGGCATCCCCCCCCAGAAAGCGTATGAGATCAATTTAATAGATTAAGCACTTTATGAAATAGAATTCGAGCGGCGTGGCGAGTTCGGGCCAAAACATATTTTTTCTGTCTTCCGTCTAAATCTGCTTCTTTCACGAATTCGATTGGAAACGTGGCGAGTAATGATTGGTTGAGGCGCATGTCAGTTGTTCCATAGAATGGAACGTGAAAGGAAATCATAGGGATGGGAAAAGTTATAAAAGGGAGGCATTTTTTTTTTCCTTTTTCCGAGAGCAGACGTGTTGAGCGAAATGTGTGTGCAGGTTGTTGGGGTTAGGTTTGGAGATTCAACAGATTTTTATGAAATAAAATAAGGTTGGGATTTATTTTTCTTATCAGACGGAAATTCAATGGTGCAAAATAATTCTGCAAACAGCTTCTGTTGTAGAAAGTGTGTTTACATCGCACATTTTATGGATATAGGGAAAAACACAAATAATATCCATGTGAGTTTAGATATTAAATTTTTAAATAATACAAGAGCAATGATATATAAAATAAAACAAAATGCCGAAAATTTTTCAAAAAAAAAATGTCCTTTAAGTAAGATTCATTCAACAAAAAAGTATGAAAAATTTTCGGCAACAAAAGCTTCTGTTGTAGAAGTGTGTTTATCTACTGACGGTACTTATAAGTACCATTTAAGTCTAGATTATATTTTCGTAATATGACTATTTTTGCCGATGGTATTCTTAAAAAAAACACGTAGAATGTAACCCAAATATCAAGTATTTATTATAAGCTAAAAGTAGGAATAAAAATATTCAATTGATAATTAAATTAAGATATTTCTATTAATTAAAATTTTTCTCTTGGGGTTCTCTGGGATTATTCTGGAAGGAAACTTAACTACTGGTACAAAAATGAAGTTGGAAAATTCATGACAACATAATTCAGTGATACAGGATTAAAGAGATGACTAGCGTTATTTATGTAAAAATAAAATAAATAATATTAATTGATTGGACAATATATGAATAAATAATATAATGAAATCCTTAATTAAGAATAGCATTATTTATATAAAAAATAATATTAATTTATTGGACAATATAAGGTTAAATAATATACTGTAATATATAATTATGCATAACATTATTTATGTAAAAATATAAAAAAATGATATTATTTGGTTGGCCAATATATGACTAAATAATATAATGAAATCTAAAATCACATTTTATTTGCAGATAGTTACGACAAAATTATGCAAACTGGGTTATCCGTTCATCTATTTCGAATATTTCCTTTCATGTATCGATTTTTTTAAGCAAACAGAATCAGCATACCGTACGAGTATGCCATAAACAAGCAACGACGGCCCGTATATTTTGATTGCCAGATTAAGAACCTAATCCGTAAACAGAAGGAAATTAACCTCGAACTTTAATGTATTATTTCTTCAATTTATTTTAAAATATGAATTTTTATAAATGTTACAATAGTTCTAAATATTATGCTCATGCATTTAAAAGGAATAAGTGTCCGATATATGTTTGATAAAATTTTATTTTTTAACTTCAGATATCAATATATAGTGTCATGAAACCTTGTATTTAAAATAATAATATCATTTATTTACTTGATTCACTGAACTTTCCCTAGATTTGAATATCACTGATAAACAAATAATTATTATTCATATTTTCACAGTTTCCTGCGAATTGTAAACTTAATTTGTGAGAACATGCTGAGAGATACTTTGAAATCACGGTACCACTGATACATGAATGATATCGTTGTTAGTTTGCAACAGTTTCCTGAGAATTGTAAACTTTATTTGTGAATAATAAATGCTGAAGATACTTTGAAATCATGGTATCACTGATACATGAATGATGTTGTGACATTTCCGCATAAATAACAAGTAGAATCAAATTGCTTCCCACGAGAACAACCATCGATAACGGATGCGGCGGTCATATAGATAATAGGTGGCTGTGACGCTTCCGCACAGATAACAAGTAGAATCAAATTGCTTCCCACGAGAACAACCACCGATAACGGATGCGACGGTCATATAGATAATAGGTGAGAAGATAGCAAATTGCTTTCTCACGGGAAACAACGATAGAGACCAAGAATGATGCTGATTGGTCATTTGCCACCAAGGGCCGGTTCCTGAGACCGAGATAAAAACGGTGTGAAAAAGCGATCGAGGAGCAGACTGACGAAGCAGACTGAAAAGAGACTGACAAGCAGACTGACGAGCAGACTGACGAAGGAGGCTGACGAGTAGCATCAGCTGGCGATTGGAGCGAGAATTCAACTTGGAATTCTGTGGAAAATTCTCAGGGGAGAATTTTGGAATGTACGTAGGCCGCCTCACCCTGTAGCCGAGCCCACGTGGAGTTCATCGGAACCTTTCAGCGTCTCGTCTGAAGTGTGAAAGCTCATCCGAACTTTGGGAATACCTCCAACCAGTTGAACAGCCGCCTCCTGAGTTGCTCTTCCAGCGAGTTCATCACTTTACGCTCTACAAACCCAACAGGAAATCAACAAGCAGAGAATCCCGAACCTCGGGCCAGATCTTGCGGGAGTTTCAAGAACTCCACCCTCCGTCTTCATCTACGAGAGAGACTACCTGACTATTTGAGGCACAGCACTTTTCCCTAGTGGAATCCTGTAACCTATTTAATCAAGAAGGTGTAGTTGTGCGAAAAATATATATGTATTATAGCCGAAAATAAATAGATTTTTATTTCTCTAAGACCTGGCTTGTCTTCGGCCCAACTCACCAGTAGCCCCGGCCAAAACGTTACAATGTCATTCATAGTTTCCTACAGTTTTCTTCGAATTGTAAACTTCATTTGTGAATAAATGCTGTGATGTACAAGCTGAGAGATACTTTGAGATAAGGGTATCACTGATACATGAATGATATTATTCGTAGCTTTATACAGTTTCCTGCGAATTGTAAACTTTATTTGTGAATGCTTGCTGAAATATATTTTGAAATCCATATATTACTGATAAAATAATGATGTCATTCATAATTTCCTTCGAATTGTAAACTTTATCTATTATAATAAAAATGCAGCCCGAAATGCGTTGCTAAGCGCAAAACTAGAGAACGGCTCTACCGATTAGGCCAATTTTTATTTAATATTTTCGTTAAGACACGAGGATGGTTTTTATGGAGAGAAAAAATGAAAAAACTGCAAGGGAAATGGATAAAACGACACTTTTCTTACTTTCACGCCAAAAATCTTCATTTCCTTCCCCCACACCAACTGAGTGAGATAGCAGGAAGTAATAAATTATGATTTGTTTAGAAATAAATACGCGGAGTCAGTTGGTTTTCATTCATAGATAGCGGGATGTTTAAAAAAGAAAGAAAATAGTTGATTTTATTATTAGTCTCTATGAATATTTAATCTATGCCTGCTCAAAATAAAGTCTGATCAGGGAAGAAAAAAAAGAAATAAAAGAAGGGTGTGTGTGTGTCACCATTATTTCCTCTGTGCGCGGCATTTTCCAAGCTGTTTTTAAACTTTCGCCACTATTTAAAATCAATTGTGTCTTTATTTGTTTAGTGTTTACATTTATGAAAATTTGAATCTCATTATTCTATAAAAATGTAGAATTTTAGACCTTTCCCTCCACCATTTAAGTAAAATATCAATTCCGGAACAATCATTGCTCGGATAGAAAGAGAAAGATGAGTAGTACAATGAACAGAACATCTGAAGAAAATTATTCTAAATAGTACTGTAAAGGAATTATTTGACTATCAAAATTTGTTTGGTTTAAATATATTTTGGTGAAAAACCTGTTATGAGACACAACTACATAAAATATATGAAAATTTTAGCGAGCATTAAAACTGGCGAACCGACTGGTCGCCAAAGGCGGCTAGTTTGTAAATAAATGCTGAGAGATATTTTGAGATCATGGTATCACTGATACATGAATGATGTCATTCATAGTTTCCTACAGTTTTCTTCAAATTGCAATCTTCATTTGTGAATAAATGCTGTGATGTACAAGCTGAGAGATACTTTGAGACCACGGTATCACTGATATATGAAGGATATCAACCGTAGTTTCATACAGTTTCATGAGAATTGTCAACTTTATTTGTGAATAAATGCTGAAGAGACTTTGAGAGCATGATATTACTGATACAATAATGATGTCATTCATATTTTATGAAGTTTCCTACGAATTGTCAACTTCATTTGGAAATGCATGCTGGGATATACTTTGAGAACATGGATGATGTACTAATTAAACATGATCCGAACGCAAGACGATAATCCTTTTTTTTTATTTATCATCTGCATCTCAAGTATTATACCATAATACTTGAGCATAGAAATATATCTACATATTCAAAAAATTTGACAAACATTACCGATATCCAAACCCCAATCACTTGTATCTGATTTTGAAAATTCTGATTTCATATGAAAGTTTACAACTGTAAGATACATCACCAGTTTGAAAATCACTGATGCCTATCCAGTTTTGACCAATATTGCAAAATAAAAAAAAAGGTTCATAGTTGGAAATCTCAATTATTCTACGTCAATCAGTAATTAAAGTAATTAAAACATTCACACAAGAAGTTGATGAAGATAACGGCTAAAAATAATTTAAAATATTTTAAAGATATTAAATTTAATTCATTCAGGTTTATTTAGAAATAAAAAGCGCGTTTGAAATTCAATTTTTATATATTTTTAGCAAATCAATATTAATATAAAAAGGAGTATAAATTAATAAACTAATTGAAAAGAACACAAAAAAAAATGTTCTTAGTTTTTATTAGCTAGATAAAAGGGAAAAGATTTGTGAGATAAAAAATGTAAGAGAAAAAGTAAAAATTTCATACTTCAGAAAAGTTTTAAGGGTGAAAAATTCAACTGGTCCCATAATAAAAAAATTACATTTTATTTTTTAAAGCAAATAAACAGTTACTTCTAGAAATCAGACCTTCTTTCCAAATCAGGACTTGAACAATCTAATAAAATCCATTTTCATGATTATCATATTCATAACTCCATCAACTTAGTTCAAAGGAAAAAAATTTTTTTTTACCTGTGATGTCAGTGTATCTAGATAGTTTTGCTTAATTTAGTTAAGAAAACCGGAAAAATTTATAAAAATCAAAATTTCGAAACTTTTTCAGAGTTATGATTTTTGATCCCAACAAATACTAATTTGTTCCGATATTTTGAATATTCTTTTAGCCGAAAGCTAGGCCTATCAAAAATCATTTAAAAATTAGCTATCGCCCATGTATAAAAATATGCTTTAAATCCCATTAAAATTCCAGGAAAGCAAATGATTTCGTTTATATATTGTAATATTCCTTTAAGGACAGGAGAAATGTCCTGCATTATATACATATTTTTTTCTTTTTTGGAATATTTTTCTATCTTTCATCAAATATACGTACAATAATTCCATGACAATTATTAAACAATAAATTTAAATGGATAGAAAATACGAAAAGATAATAATATTAATCAATTCGTTCAATTCCTATAGATCTTATTGCCCTAATATAAAGATTATGTTGCCATTATCAGAAAGCAAAAAAAATATTTTTAAGGATTTATCGATAAATTCGAGAGACGACGAATAAATAAGCAAAATATGCAAGAGTTGAATGGAGGAATTCCGACAGCTGCAAAACCATTGAGATCTGTCGCGAGCACAGATCGTCCATTTGTCATCGCTCTGTCATCGGCGTTTCCAAGGAAACAATTTGATTCTTTTCTTCGCCTTTGGCGAAGAGTTTAACGCCACGATATCGCGTGGAATGGGGAAAAAAGAAAGAAAAAGGAAAAGTTGGCAATCATTTCATCATCAGGCGAATGACAACTCAACTCGGTTTTAAAATCCAACCGAATGTGAAAGTGGGTCGAAAAGTTCTATACAATGTCGCTGGGGAATATACGGCCTGTGGTAAGCAGATGGAAAGAATTCTATCTTGTTGCCCAATAACGATCCCAAAATTTCCATTTTTTTATTTTTGTAGAAATAATGCGCATTAGGTTCATACTATGCCGAATTAAATTTGTTTTATGTTTAAGACGATTTATATTTTGCCTTAAAAAATTGTAAATTACGCCATAAGAATAGTAATAAATTTTCTTTTTTCCGATTTTAGTAATTCGTGTTGAATTATATGAATGTGTTTATATGAACTGATTATATGAAATTATATGAACTGATTTAACTAGCATTAAATTTCTGTTGAATCTTAAAACGTTTTCAGCTACAATATGTTATAACTGTTTTGTCTTATGACAGCGTCTTCATACATTTTTAGACAAGGTAACTTTAAAACTAGTATCATAACTAATACATTTTATGTATTAATATACTTTATGTCGGCTGGCGCTCGTTAAATTTGTTCGCGGTCGCAAAGTCCTACATGTCGAGAGTAATACCACTGGGGGTACTGGGTCAGAGGGGATCGTTCTCTGTTCCAGGTCTAAATTACGATCTGAGAAGAATGAATGAATTTGTATGAATGAAGTCCACCCCCTGAAAAGAGTTGTGACGTGTGAGTAGCTAAGTCGTACTCTTGACCCTAAATGGCGCTTCTTGTAAAAAAACAAAGAGCCGCATTTCTTAGGCTTAAAAACTGCTGATCGTATCAGCAGGGGCTTGTCCACGGCAAGTGCCATTAGTCACAACACATCAACAACAGTAACAATGCCATGGAGATAGAATTTACTTTATAAAATTGAATTGTAGTTTTCACATATAATTGATAAAAGCAAATTTCAATATGTGATTAATGAATTTTATTCAACTAATACACATCAGTTTTGAGTTCAAATTTAGAAATGTAGTGCTCTCACTTACATACAACACAACACAACACAACACCGCTTCATGCCCCTGCAACTATAAACACCTGGTTATTTAAACAGTGTAATGGGCATGATGTGGAAGATATAATGAGAGTGACTGTGCTCTCACTTACAGCGAAACAATAAAATAATAAGATTAGTTATATTAGAAGTTATTAAGATTCCTAATTCGCTCGAGGAATTTATGTTTGTAAAACGTAAGAAATAAAAAAAAACGAACTCCAAATTTTTACATTCTTTGATAAATGATGAATATGAAAGATATTATTTATCTTTACTTATTGTAAAGTTGTATAACACTGTTGATTAATTCAAAAGGATACGTATGGCGAACTCATTTATTTATTAATTATTTTAAATTATGTTTAAAATCTCTAAAAATGTGTAACTATAATTATACTCGGATGTTCATTAAATATTAATAAGTTTTTCCCAGTATCACCAACTTAAAAACATTAAAATTTATCATTTGTATCGCATTCCTGTAAACTTCAAGTTTCATTTGTTGTTTCGTCCACTTCAAGCGATCAGCTTAATTTCCCAGATTATTAACGTTTAAGTTAATAGAAGAATTTTTTTTAATTCAGTTTTTATATTTTAAACTGCATTTCTTTTTAATTTCTCCTGACTTGAATTTTTTTTGAGAAATGACATTTTTGGAATATATATAAGGTTAGTTCGCATACACAGGTTATAACATTTTTCATCGGAGGAATATTAAGCCGTGTCTAGCTTTCAATTAAAATTTGTTTGATAGATGCTATATGTTATTTTAATATGTAACATATTACATGTTTGATACATGTTACAGGCATTTTGTATATTTTTTATCATAGGACTGAATAAAGTTTTAAACCCACATTCAAGAATTTCTAATAAGCCTTTTTAACTCCAAATTATTTTGGTGTCATTTTAAATTAATTGGAACTATATAAATGAAGCGATTTTTGGAGCTTTGTTTACATTTCACTGTTACCAACCGACAATAAGTAATAAAAACACTTCCTATGATACTTATATTAGCTCTTTATGTATATAGATAGCTGTTTCATGTTACTATTGCTCTAGACTGACTCTTGGAACTCTGAGGATATTTCTCTTATTCTTCGCCAACTCATCTGGAACTTGCCTTATGCCCATCTAGACGTAAACAATACCCAAATATCAAGCACATACGCCGAAATATCACATCGCCCTACGAGATCTACACGGATCGCAAACACAATCTATACATCCCATCGACCCAACGCGTCATTAGGGCCAGACCTCTAGACTGAAATAATAAAATCATGACGCTACAATTAACTTGCAGAAACAACAGCCACATCCATATCCCCCCGATATGGTACATTGTTTCCCTCCGACTTGGAGCACGATATTAAGAGAGCTTCGGCAGGGGGGACCGTCATTTATTTTTTCCCCCAATTTCCTGCGAGCGTAGTTACCGGCAATCTTGGATATTGTTTCCTGACTTACGTGCACTTCCGTTTTTATTGCGTTCTTCGATGCCCGCCATTTTTCTCATGTCGTAGCCATGATTTAATTGGCAGGAATCTAGTGGATGAATATAGGGAATGGTGGTCTTTGGACGACAGCAAACTTGCTTGTTGTCAGGATTTTAATCAAACTCATGCTTGTGGCAGCTTATAAATATGAATCACTAATTATATGACATATTTTCTACCAATATCATTAAAAATAAAAAATCACGATATCTGTTAGATTGTAGGAAAACGAGAGCATCTGAAATTCTAAAAACCTATCTCTGTCTAGATCAGGGGTTCTCAAAAGGTGGGTCACGACCCCCATGGGGGTTGCGGGATGTGTCCAGGGGGTCGTGAGATAAGGAAGAAAAGTGTAAAGAAAATTAATTTATTACTGTAGTTTTCATTAAAAAAAGTACACATAAAGCTTTTAATGCACATACAAGTTGGTTTTTGTGTTCTATTAGTTAATGGGATACATGAGCTTGTTTGGAATCAACCAATTTTTTAATGTCTGGAATGAGCTTTGTAACACACAAAACAATGTCATTTTCCAGTGTCAAACGATTTCTTGATTTTGTTTTCAATTTTATCATTAAGGAAAAACCTTGTTCACAGTTGTAATGTGTAGAAAAAAAGGCATCAACGTTTTTAATGCTGTTGTGGACAGTTCTGGGTATTCCTTTTTAATATCTATCCAAAATGTGTCGACATAAGCTTTGTTAAAAGTTACTTTAGCTGATTGATCAATTGAAATCTCTATCAGTTGATCATGATGACTGACACTTAGCTCAGCTTTTGTTACGTCTCGCTCATTGAACGGATTGACTATCCACACAACCCCACTCATATCCTTCACGGGAATGTAATCTGTAAACTGTTCAATCACAGTTTCGAGGTGAGATGATACTAGTAAGGAGAGAGATGAAGTGTCCAGGGATGTGGCGCCAAAACCCTACACATACTCTATAAACTATTGCGTACGGGTAAAATTTTCAAAATCTCTGTCTAAATTTTAGATAGAGATAAAACTTTGGGAGGAGAAGTGGCCAAAATACTCAGTCTAAAAAGGGGGCCGTAATGTATAAGAGTTTGAAAACCCTCGTCTAGATAATAGAATGGGTATTTTTTCTTATTAAATCGTTCACCGTTAATATAAGTTGGATAAATAATTTTTATGAAGGGAACATTTCCATTTAGGGAAATTTTTTATTGTGAATTTTCTTAAACACACTATCAGCTTAGTTTTCTTTTCCCTTAAAACTATTATAGATGAATTTATTCATTTTCCTTTGAAAGTAAGTTAATGTAACCTCTTCCTTGTTGATTTAATTCTTCTCTGTTTTTATCAACAAATTGATAGGTTTTGACATAAATTGATCATTTAATCCCTTGTTAATGTAGCCTTTCTCTTCTTTAATTCGTTAGCTAATGAGTGTACACTTCTTTTGATCCATTCCGTCTCAGATTTAATTCTTTAGGTGATTGGCTTAAACCTTCCCTTCCTCTGCGATGATCTAACCTTTCTCTAATATAATCCTTTAACTAATGAATTTATTCCCCTGTTAACTTAATCTATCTTTATTCGTTTAATAGATCAGCTTATTCTGTTGTTGTTGTTGTTACTAAGGGCACTAACCATGGACAAGCCCTCTGATGCATTAGCGGATTAAAACCCAAATAAGCGTCTCTTGTTTTGAAGTAGTGCCAACGGTGGCTAAGAATACAACTTTAGCTACAACATCACATACGCTTTAACAACCCCTTTTTACAGGAGGACTAATACCCACGCCTAACAGATAGAACACAAAAGAACAACCATACCGTAACTGAAACTTGAACCTGAGATGTCCAGATCACGAAGAAGACCCGCCATCTTTGTACCAGGATCATGGTTCAGTTTATTCTTCAGTTTTTTATCAGCTGATCTGTCTTTGCTTTAATCTCTTTGTTGAAAGGTTTATTCACCTTCCCTATGCAGTCATTCGATAGGTAATGACAACTTAATTGCTATTGTGAGAAAACGTTAGTAACTCCAAGAAGTAGCAATTCCACCGACTATTGAAGAAAGTTTTATACCTTGTTTTCTAATTACTTGTAAATAGGACAGAGATATTTCCTATTTATTTGTCAAAATGCCGCTGTGAGGAAGATTTTATTTTTTTTAAATCAGTAATCTAAAGAATGTTTGTAAAACAAATAGTAAACACCGCCTATAGCTATGATGTCCTTCTACTATCACAGCCTGAATTAAAAGAAAAAGTACTGCTCACCCAATATTTTTTGATTTGCATTTTGTTTTTTATGGATAGCTATGTATTGGGATATGATTGCAATATGACGATTGGATAATTGATCATTGTTCATAATATTCAGTTTAAGTTAGGCCACAGTAATTTCATTCAAAAAATATTTTCTTATTTCCTAATACATTCAAATAATTCATGTTAATTAATTCAACAGAGGCTGTGTAAAAATGTTGAATCGGCTAAAAGTCCACAGATTCAGACGCTCCGAGTGAAAGGATAAAAATTGCTGACCTAAACAAAATACTTCTTGAAAGATCCCTGTGTTTCCCTTGCATGATTCAGCGTGTGTAGAGGATATCCCCAAAGAGATATCATCATATATAAGCTCTAAGAAAAAAAAATTCCCTATCAAAATCTTATAGTATTTAAGACCGGGGATAGTGATTCCCCACCTCCTTTATGATTTTGTTTTTGTGCCGTGCTGCGAGTGGACACGCCTCGTCCGTGCTCTTGTAAGTAAATCGTAATCTCCTGGAATGGAATGAAATGAACCTAAAAATTCACTTTGTCATCTTCGTATTCAAAAACACCTTCTGCATTCAACAAATAATAATGCTTACATTTAAAAGTCGACAGTATTTATGCATGCAAAAGTCTTCAATAAAGAATCAAAATTAAAAATATATATATATATATCAAATAATTTAATTGTAAAAGTTAATTGTAATTATTTAAATATAATTACAATTAAATTTTTGGCACCCTTTTAATCTAAAGTAAAATTAGTAGGGTTAAATTTCAATGCCCCGAACCCTGGTTAAATAACAATAACAGTCATTTTGTCATTTCTCTCTTTACATTCCCTGGATATATGACAAGACTTTGTTCAGGGCAACGTATTTGGATCAATATGTTGTCCCGCACTCGATAATACTGGATCAATACAATAGACTGAAGACATTATAGATATCGAACGTCGGGTCAAGGACCTGAAGTCGAGTTGAATGAAGTAGTACTTTCTTTAGATGTTTTTATTAATCAATCTCAAAATATATATCGACAAATACGAAAAATTAAATAAAAAGTTAATCGGCTGAATAATATGAAAAGTAAACGATGCAAGTAGATTTCTGCATATTTATTTTAAAATGTGAAATGACTTAAAGGAAATATGCTATTAATTAATAATACAAATTTTGCAATGCAAGTAGTTATCTACATATCTATTTTACAATGAGAAATTATTGGAATAATAAATGCTAATATTTCAATACTCCCAATTTAATAATACAAATTATGCAATGAAAATAAATAGCTGCATTTTTACTTTAAAATTGAAAAGGGCGCAAATGAATGATCGATAAATTTCAGCATTGTTAGAAAGAATTTAGAATGATAAAAATCAAAGAATAATAAGAAAAAGGCAATAAATTGAAATTAACAAATAACTTTACTGTAATGAGGTTGATGAATGATAATTAAGTAGGCATCATTTTTGGGAAAAAGAATAAATTTTGGCAAATTGGAATCGGCAAAATAGTAATATATAAAGTTCCTTTTAATTTTAGGAAAGAAATAATTTAATCATGATATATGAATCATGAATAATAGAAAATACAACAAACAGTGAAAGTGAAATACAATACCAGATGACGAATTCTTGACAAATAATTATTTTCTAAAATCCATAAAAAATATTTAAAAAAGAATACCGTATTTTTCCTAAACACACACATTCTCATTCATCATTCTAACGTTTCTTTACCATTAACTACAACTTCCACTTCCATCAAATCATTACAGCGATTAATGGATGTGATCATGGCTACCGATATAATCATGGAAGGAAATCAAAAGAGAAATAAAAAAGGACGAATGACGTATTTCCCGGCAATAGGCCGGACTCGATACCAACAGATGTTTCATCAGATATATTGAGCTTTTGTTCTGCTATTACGATTCCTTTGAGAGGGAATGGAGATAGAAAAAGAAAAGGGAAAAAAAATTTCTTTGTTGTGATTTACGGATTGTTATGTCTTGTCTGCCGGCCTGAATTATTAATATTCCTGACAGATGCTTTTCATCACGGCTTTGAAAGATGGTAGCTTTCATTAGCAGACGTCGTTTGTTATCCGCGGCATAGGGCGATGGGTGAAAAGAGGAAAAAGGTTTAAAAAGGGAATCGCTGCGTTTTTCTAATTTGCTACTGTTTTATTAATGTGATTTTGGAGAAAGGCAGAATTGGGGAAACGAGAATACAGAATGATATTCAGCAATTGTTATAATGAAAATTTCTCTGTTTTTTTTTATTGGAAAGATGAAGGTGACCTCTACCATTTCAGATTCCACCATAGAACCATTTTTGATTAGTTGTCTCCATATGATTTGTCTTAGATCAATGGGGCTTTTAATATTAGGGATAGAGAGTTAAATGTGTTTAGAACTGATTTCTTCTCAGTTATTCAGATACGAAAAATAAGATATTACCTGACTCAACGTGAAATTAATATTATAATTTTCTTCCATTAATGGACATTTTAAATTATTATTGAAAAATCAACCAATTTAATAAATCGATCATTTATGAATGAATAATTAATTAAATTATTTAATAATTATAAATGGCCTTATTATGAATTAATATAAGGGACAAAACTAATATGAAACGAGAGTTTAATGATATACTCAAAGCTGTTTATGAAGAAGTGTTTTTCTTGTTCTAAAGGAGTTTATAAAAAGGTGACATTGAATTTAGAAAGAAATATTAAGACCTTCGCCATTTCAGATTCCTCCAGAACAATTTTTGATTGGTTGTCTCCATATGATTTGTCTCAGATCAATGTGGATTTTAATATTAGGGATAGAAAGTTAAATGTGTTTAAAACTGATTTCTTCTCGTTTATTCAGATACGAAAAATAAGATATTACTTGACTTAAAGTGAAATTAATATTATAATGTTCTTCTATTAATGGACATGTAAAATTATTATTGGAAAATCAACCACTTTAATGAATCGACGATCATTTATTAATAAATAATTAATTAAATTATTTAATAATTATAATTGGCCTTATTATGAAGCCTTAATTTAATGGACAAAACTAATATGAAACGAGAGTTTAATAAAATACTTTATGAAGAAGTGTTATTCTTGTTCTAAAGTAGTTTATAAAAAGATGATATTGAATTAAGAAAGAAATATTAAGACCTCCGCCCTTTCAGATTCCTCCAAAACAAGCTTTGATTGGTTGTCTACATATGATTTGTCTTAGATCAATGTGGCTTTTAATATTAGGGATAGAAAGTTAAATGTGTTTAGAACTGATTTCTTCTCGTTTATTCAGATACGAACAATAAGATATTACCTGACTTAACGTGAAATTGATGTTATAACTTTCTTCTATTAATGGAAATTTAAAATTATTATTGGAAAATCAACCAATTTAATATATCTCTGATCATTTAATAATTAATAATTAATTAAATTATTTAATAACTAATTATAAATTGTCTTATTATGAAGTCTTAATATAATGGACAAAACTAATATGAAACGAGGATTTAATATACTCAAAGCTGTTTATGAAGAAGTGTTACTCTTGTTCTAAAGAAATTTATAAAAAGGGGATATTGAATTAAGAAAGAAATATTCAAGACTTACTAAAGTCTAGTTAATATTCTTTTTTTATAAAATGAAAAATGTTTTTAAATTACAGAAAAAGAAGAATCTTTTGAATATAAAGAAATTCTCAAATCGCATTTGCTCAGTTCTTCTAATCGCATTTGAAGAATAATATATTTTTTTAACACTAACAATATATTGAAGCTACGAAAGGACTGATTTTTTTAGTCAGATATGTAAGAAAAGATTTTTTTCTCTTGAAATTCGTATACTTTTTATACATTTTTGTAAAGTTCGTTTAGTTAGTAATGAATTCTGATAGATTATTTTGAAATAGACTGAGCAAATATAAGATTAATTTATCCTAATAATCACTCTATTAGGTACAGAAATAGCATGGAGTTACTTGAGAGAGGTCGAAGTAGTCATTTGTCTGAAATACTGTTAAGAAATTATTATTCTTCAAATAAGATTATGAGAATTGAGCAAATGTGTATTGAGAATTTCTTTATATTCCAAGGATTCTATTTTTATTTATTTATTTATTTTTGTAATTTAAACACATGTTTCATTTTTTAAAAAAAGAATATTAACCTGACTTTTGTAAGTCTTAGATATTTCTTTCTTAATTCAATGTCACCTTTTTATAAACGCCTTTAGAACAAGAAAAACACTTCTTCACAAATTACTTAGAAATTATTTATCATATTTTTGACAGCTTACAGTTTTTATTGGATTTTTGAATTTAAATGTTGCATAAAATACTAATGGCTTTAAAAGACAATCTATGATGACACACTTCTTAAAAGAGTTTATGTATTACTATAAGATTCATTATTTTGATCAAGGATATATGCTTTTTTTTGGTACTTCAAAGATATGATATAATAAATAAATGTTTAAAAAATGATTGAAGATTTATTTTTTACACTCTTGCTGACATACCTAAATCAATTACAGGTAAGAGAAAAAAAAATCATCAAAATACAAATTCAGTTTTAAAGTCAAAATACAATAATATTTTTTTGGATAAATGAGCAATCCACAGAATATATAGTAAACCCGTTACAACTACTGCAGTCAAATGGTTTTTGTTTGCAGTTATAATTTCAAAACATTTCTAGTTCACTATTTAATTTTTGCGAAATATCTGCTTCACTTAAAGATCACGAACTATGTAAATAATAACCTTTTAAATTAGAACATACAAGTCGTTAATTTACGGCATATAGCAGAAGTATTAATCTTAATAAAAGAAGCTCATTATAAAGGTTTTTCATAAATATAAAATAAATTATGAAAATTTTCCAAAATTTTCATAATTTAGTTTAATAAACCATGATCATAGTCCACATATTCCTATCTTGACGAGAAAGGTTTTCTAAACTTTTCATAGCTTTTGTTAAAAATTGGAAATTCAACTGATTTTTTTTAAATCTCCTTTCTGAAAAAAATCAAGTAGTATTAAAAAAATTAAGTCAATTCCAACTAAGATCAACAAAAGCAATTTTTATTTTCATTACTTTTTATTATATAATTACAATTGTTGTTGTTATTCTCGTGTTTCACTTTACAAAGGAAGGCTGGTTCTGAGGGCATGAACTACTGACCAACCTCAAGTAAAAGTCTGACTTCTAGCTCACACACGTCACAAACCTTTTTTAGGGGGCGAACTTCATTCATTTATCCTCAGACCATGATTCAGATATAGAACAGACAACGATCATCTCTGACCAATTCCTCCAGTAATATTACTCCCGACATAGAGGACTTCGTGACCACTACAGATTTAGCATCCACCACTCACAAACACACACAGAACCTTCGGTTGGCATGTTCGAACTCTCAGCCCAATGGATGTGAATCCTGTACTCTACCAACTAGGCTATCATGGCCTAATAATTACATTTACCGTTAATCACTGATCAAAAAATTGTAATAATGCTGCATTTCCGATTGAGGCAGCGCAAAAGGTGTGAATTTTTTACGACAATTTTGGTAGCGCAATATGAATTAGACATTTTTGATTTTCTTTATTCTGCATTACTTTCATTCAAAAGTACTTAAAGATGAATCCAAACGAAGAACGTTTAGTTTTAAATGCATCAAACATAAAGAAAATAAACAGAATCGTTTAAAAGAATCGGACGAAAACCTGTTAACCCTAACCTCATTGAAGTGGATAAAAAACTAAACAAATTGACTTTTTTACGTATTTGACGGTGGGGGAATGAAGAGTTTTAGCGAGAGAGTTAGTTTTTCATTCATTAATAAAAAATTAATGAGTTAATATATGAAAAGACTGTAATAACATCATATGTCATCCACTACAAGTTTAAAAAATTGCATTTGAACTCGAGTGGATGAATGAAAAGTATTTTATTAACGTTTGAAAATTTGAACAATATATATGTTTATATATATATATATATAAGGAGAGTGTGAGCTAATAGTAGGAATTGAAAAAGTAACATCCAAATGTTTCTGTGTAACTCTAATGGCCGACCTTTTCAAGGTTTGTCTCATTTAGATTTAGCTAAACTACGAACGAGATTTCTCTTTCTCCCCACAGCAACATTGAATAAATTCTCCCTGTCCTTAACTAAACTCATTTCCGGACAAATGCAGTTGGAACCTCTTTCGAACTTCACCAAAATCCAGCCAAGTAGAAATTTTGAGCACTCCACTTTGGGGCGAGGACTCGCTTTTCGTCTGAGGCTCCAGGTACGGTCAGCTCTTCGTCTGTTAATCACTTTTCAACGGATTACTTTCCAGTTGTGGTGAAGGGAGGGTTCTGAAGGGGTGGGGAGCAAACGGAGCGCTGAGTTGATGCAGACCGGAGCAACTAAGGGACTTTTAGAACGTGGAAATGTCGAGCTGGAAGGAATGAAACAGCCTATCTTTTGTTGGAAGGGTTACTTTTACGACTGGAAGTTTTCGGAAATACTTACGGGATATTCGACAATTTGTTTTGAAACAATCCAAAAGAATTTTCGAGTTTATATGCAATAGAGAACGTTTTTAGCGAAGAAAATGAATATTTCTTAACACTATTTTATTTTTAATTAATTTAATTTTTAATTCTTCAGGCTGATTAAATTGAAATAGTATTTGTGTCTTTAATCTGAATCTGGTGGTTCTTATTTTGTAAAAAATTATTTTTCGTTGTTAATTAGAACTTTTAATTTTTAAATATAACACAAATTTAACCATCTATGAGCCGAATTTTTGTTTTAAGTCCAAAAAAATTGTGGGAACGAAAAATTGATAAATTATGAACCTATATATGCAAATGAAAACAAATTTTTGTGCTTAAACAATTTTATTGAGTTATAATCATTATGTGACTTTCAAGTCACACCGGCCTATGAAATTTGCACTTCTGTGTATAGTAGCTCATATGTGAAAGTCTGTAAAACAATTTGCATTTGGTGCGAGGCATAAATGCACACGCATCCCTAAACATAGTCTGGTAATCGCTGTCAAAAGCACAAATAATTTCAATCGGATCGAATGGTTCCACGTAGTTTTACTGCCAACAGTTTGCACAACAATTATTTTGCTATTTTGGTTCATGAGCCTAGCAATACTCATGAATACTAGTATTGGTTGTGTTCGCAGCGTCTTTGAGATAAAATTTGAGTGCCATCTCATGAAAAAAACTATATTTTGTAAAATGGTGATATATTAAAATGTTACCTGAAAGTTACACGGGCCCATAAAGGATTAAAATAACTGTCAATACATTAAAATTATTGATAACCATTTAAACAATTTATTATTTATTCAACACTAAACAATTGTTTAAAAAAATACGAAAATCCTGAAACGTAGCATTCATATATTTTTTAATAAACTTTTTGATGTTGTATGAAACAGCATTTGTGATTTTTGCTCGAATTTCAAGGTTCTATTTTTGTTAAAAATTATGCTTTATTGTTAGTTAAAAAATATTATTTTATTGTTATCTATTAAGATTTTTAAATATAATCTTAGATCAATTTTATTATCAATAATTCTAAATTATTGAATATCTCTAAAACATGATATTTTGGATATTTTTAATAAATTGTTTAGTTGTGATTTAAAGTAGAAGCAATTTTATTGAATAACTCACGACATTAATAATTTTTTGACGACAAATTAAGAGTTAAAACTTTAAATTGCATAAAAACATTGCACGTGGAACTATTTTATTTCAAATGCAAAATTTTCACTTATAAATCTTATTAAATTTTAGAGTAATTGGTTCTAAATATGACAAAACGTATAACCTCCTCAGCTCTACAGTAATTTCTAACTATAAATCATGGGAGATTTTTGAGTAATAAATTTTAAATATGACAAAATGTTTAACCTCCTCAGCAACTTAAGTAATTTTTAACTAATCATGGGTAATTTTTAAGGAATCGATTTTAAATATGACAAAGCTTGTAATCTGCTCAGGTACTACAGTAATTTAAAGCTATAAATCAAGTAAAATTGTGTAGTATTCTGTTCCAAATATGACAATACGTATAACCTCCTCGGCTATTACAGTAGTTTTCAATTATAAATCACGTGAAAGTCTCTTGCATTTGGTTCTAAATATGAGGAAACTTTTAACTTCCTCAGATATCACAGTAATTTTACTTAAAAAACTTGGGAAATTTTGGAGTAATCCGTTCTAAATAAGACAACGCATATAATTTTAGTCAATACAGTAATTTTCAACTAAAAATCGTGGGATATTTTGTTGTAATCTCTTCTAAAATTGACAAAACATATAACCTCCTCAGTTAATACAGTGAGTTTCAACTATAAATCATATTAAATTTTGGTATAATCGATATTAATTATGCAAAAACATACCATCCATTTAAATAATGGAGTAACTTTCTAACTAACTTATAAATTAAGCGAAATGTTTGCGTAAACAGTTCTAAATATTACAAAATGGATTAAAAAATTGGTGATATTAAAGAATGTTACATTTAAAAGCATTTCTTGAGAAAATTAGTTGATTCTATAGAGTTATTTGAATCCACATTACCTTAAATAATGTTTTTTCTGTGAGTTGTTCAAAAATACGAAATCGATCGCAAAATAGCTTTAGTTTGAATTCGAAGCAAAACATATAACTAAATTAAATTACCCTTTAAATTAATGTTCATATTTACAAATACTTAATTTATTTAAAAATCTAGAAGTATATCAGGGAATAAATCGGATTTCATATAAAATGTTGTATAGTGTCTCTTACAAGTAACGTTAAGATTAAGGAAGTTTATGTCTTCTCTTTTATACTCCTGTTGATATTTTTTTTTCCTTCTCAAACGCTATTTCGCCTTAGTGATTGAGATATACTTTATAAAATGTATATATTTAACATAACATTACAATACATTATCATGAAAAAAAATATATTTGTTTCTTAATAGATAAAAAAATCAAATGATATTTATACTATTCATGATTAATTAACGTAATGCACATTAAGTTAACGCAAAGAAGAAATATGCCATAAAAATCTGCTATTTTCTTTTTTTGTGTGTGTGCATAAATACGGAGAACTCATGAAGTACCGGGGAAAAAACTTATTTCCGAAAAATAAATTAAATTATAATTTTTTTTCTTCTTCTCTTATCTATTGATTCTGCCGATTATGATTGTTCATAATAACAATGATAATTAAGAAGCTAAAAAATCTTCAAAAGTCTCGAGTCGGATTAAGATACATATTAATTAACGGCTAGAGAAATTCTGAGCTAAAGAAAACTAATTAACTCATTTAGAATTTTAGGCGAGCTCTTCTTGTTTTTGCGGAATTTTAATTTTATTTATTCTTCATTTTTTTATAACTAAATCTAATACAATCTGGCTTTTTTTTCTGAATCTATTTAATTCTATCGGCATTTTTAAAATCTTTACAGCTGGGATCTTTACTTAACACATTTTTTAAAAATTCTTTTGTCAGATAATTCAAAATATCCGGAAAAGAATGTGTATCGCTTTGCTTGCAAAATAAATTCTTCTCTTTAAAAAATAGTGATAAGTACTTTAATCACTAAGAAAATGAATAAAACATGCGATATTAGGTAAAATCCCTTTTTTTATGTCTAGGCACGTGGAAAAAGGATATGTCTTGAAGATTCCGATGGAAAAAATTCTGAGTAGAGGATTTAACGAATATTCGTTAAATGCAATCTTACAAAAAATTGAAATTCCATCTAGAAGTTTTTTGTAATGACATATATTTCACATTTTATTAGATTTTTTCAGTTTTAATATAAACAAACATTCTATATTATTTAAAAAATAATAATTTTTGGAATTGTAATCATATCTTTTTTTTCTCATCATGAAATAAAAATCAATACCTGCGAGAGAGAAAAACACTGTTGCTGCTATTGTTTCCAGTGATTTTAAAGGAATTTATGATTTTTTTATGCATTAACATTCAGTAAAAATAATCTACAGATAAACAAATGCAATCTGGAAACGGAATCTTGACAATCAATCGAATCAGAGTTTTCGGAGCTATCTGTGAAATGTTATTTTGTTTTGTTATTTCCAAGTAAGAAAACAAAACAAGGAAATTGAATTGTATTACAAATCATATTGCTCATTCCTTATATTATGTTTAGCGATGTGAGTAAATATATTTCCTTCAATTTAGTGATGCGTGTCAATATTTTTCCTCAAATTTAGTGATGTGAGCTAATATTTTCCCTTAAGTTTAAAAATATTTCACATTTGATTGAAATGAACATAAAAGGTCAGAAAAAAGCGAGATAGAATTTAATAAAAGATTTTTGGCTTATAAACGTTAGATATTTATGGAGTAACACATTTGTAAAATATTTCTAAATATTATTACTAATTTATTCACAAATATACAATTTATTTAAATCCATTGATTGTATTTTTTAAACATTTTACTGGAAATCTGGAAAAAATAACTCTTATGAAAATAGATTCCCCCAAAATATATGTTTATCTGTATTCAATTAGAAACTTATACCATCTATGGAAGAGATTTCCCACATATTATTTCGAGATACGGATGATTAATGTAATTTGATTTAACACGAAGTAACTAATTAAAGATGAACTTATAGCATAAAAATTCAACTTGGTATTTTAATATTATTTTCTCATTTTTTAGTCTAAATATTCAAGAAAAATATAGAAAAATATACTATTAGGAAAGTGCACCTTGGGGAGACTTATTTCAAATTTAAACTGAAATCTTTAATTAATTAAAAATTGTCAACTTTATCGCTCTAATATGCGATTTCAAATTTTTTTTAAAAAAATCTTATTTTTAAGGATATTAATTTATTAATGTTTCCTAAATTTTGGCAATATTTGATTTTTTTTGCTTACCATCATTAGATTACATTGTTGTCTTGTTTTTAAAACTGTTTTTATTATTTCATCGGTCATTTTTTTCCATTTTTGAAAGTGAAAACTAAAGGATTTTGCTTAATTTATATTATTTTATATGACAAAAAAGGAATCTATAATATTGCACAGTTTAGAATTAGATAACCAAGATATTTATTATTTTAATAATTTATAATTTTATATTATAGGACTCCCTTCATCCGAAAAATTTATTCATAAAAAATGCTTAACCAAGACGGTCAAAATAGCACAACTTTAATGTCAGATAATTTGGAGAAATTAGGAACATGGCAGTCATTAAGTTGGGTTTTCTGTTAAGTGAAATCAATATTGCTGACATACTAGTTTGTTGTCTGAATTGACTGATGTACCTTTTTTTTGGCAAATAATGGAAAGGAAACTATTCTTAAATATGTGCAAGATATAATATAATTATAATTGTTTGATTCCTTTAAATTACATCCAAAAGATTCTAGTTATTCTTTAAAACTGTTTTTATCACTTTATAAATAAATTAGCTGTATCCGCACGACGTTTATCGTGGCATATTATCCCAGAAGAAAAATTAGCTTTAAACTTAGGTCTAACCTCCACCTGATATGACATGGGCATGTTACGCAACATCAAATAAACATAAAAAAATATATGAGGTTGGATTTCCTTCATTTGGGCATAATGAGACTTAAATCGCTTTTTTAAAATCAGACGTAAACAAAGAAATGTATCTGATATTCATTGCTGTTTGCACATGCGCAGTTTGTCGTTTTCGCGCATGTTCGGATAAATTAAAATAACCTCCTCTTTTTATTTTTATATGGTTTTAATGTACTAAAATTTCACCAACAAATGTTTTCCAAATTGCTATAAACATCTCCAATATCCATCAACTATTTCTTGAGTGTTTGTGTTTCAATCATACAGACGCTTTCAGGAGATTTCATTTTATACTATGTTTTAATGAATATTCAAAACCCCGACACATAATTCTCAAATATTTAAGTGAAACATGATTCGGAATTTAATTAAAAATAAGTTATATAAAAAACCCTTTTTTGAAAATCAATTCCTACTTTGGATTTTAGGAAAAAGGGAATTTATTATTTTAGTTACTTTTTATTAAATAATTACAATTATTGTTCTTGTGTTCCGCTTTGCAACGGAAGGAGGGATACAGTAGCTTCTGAGAGGGTACGGACCCCTGAGTAACCGAATAACGATTAACTGTGACTTAGTTCACCCAGTGGTATAACTCTCGACAAGGAAAACTTTGTGACCAGGTTCGAACTCGCAGCAAAAGGGATGCGAATCCAAAGCCCTATCAACCAGGTTATTTAAACATAACGACTGCAAGTACTATGAAGAACTATTATAAAGTCTATAAATTTAGTTTTTAACTAATTAACAAAAATTAATGAACTAATATTTGAAAAAAAATCAATTAACATCAAATGTAATCCACTGCAAGTTTTAAAAAATCTACTTGGACTTGATTGGATGAATGAAAAGTATTTTATTTACTATTGAAAATTTGAACAAGATATATATTTATAAAGAGAGAGAGAGAGAGAGTGTGAACTAATAATACGAATTGAATAAATTATCATATATACATATCATTCTCTTTTAATAACATAGTGAAGGAAATTTTTTATGCTGATTTTCTTTTTGAACCTGGAGTTTTCTTGTTTTTCTTTCACATACTTCTAATAAAATTCGTAATTAGAAACAGGATTCAGCAAATTCAGATTGTATTCTTTACCTCCCAATTTTCTCAAAATTTAGCGAATTAGAAATTTCAGATACCCTAACGTTAAACGACGATTTATTTCGTGTTTGAACTTAAAAGTTTGGATAAGATGTCGTTGGTTAATCTCTTTCGAGAGCGATATATCCTGGTAGAGCAGAGGGGAAAATTTGGCGCCTTAAAAGGTTGTGGACCGTTACAGACTGAGTCAACAGAATGAAAGGTCATACTTTTAAGAGACGCGAAAATGCTAGAAGTAGCTCGATTTGCGCGTAGTTAGAATGTTTCAGTTTATTCTGAAATGTTTTGGAAGCATTCATGGGATATTCGAAAACCTCAAAACTTGAAACAAAGTTGAGGGATAATAGTGCGATACAAGTATTTATAATGCCCTTTTCCGTTACCAAATATATCAGAGCATGCACATTTATTCAAAATATACCTGTTTAAAATGTAAAGATTATTTCAAAACATTTATTTGAGTTTTCTAGTCGTAAGAGAGTCCTTAACATGGAAATCTATTTTCAGAATTTAAAGTAATATTATAAAATAATTTCTTTCAAAAAGGCAACAGAGAATTTAAGAAGTTAATGGAATTTAAAATCTTAAACAAGTAATATGAAAACAATTTAATTCAATTCCTACTTAGATCAACAAAGATTTTTTTTATTTTAGTTACTTTTTATTAAATAATTACAATTTTTATTTATAATTTATCGAAAAAGTATTGATTTTCTATAGAATTCATCTTCACGCAAAAAATGAAATCTATTTAGCTACTGCCTGTTGATTTCCAATTTCATTAGAAACTACTATAACTCTATTTAAAGTATAAAACTTAATTAATATTTGAAAAAAAAATTATATGAAAATCGAGTGTCATCCACTGCAAGTTTAAAAGAATGAATTTGAACTTGAGTGGATGAATAAAAAATATTTTATTAAGGATTGAAAATTGGAACAAAATATATATAGAGAGAGGGAGAGTGTGAACTAATAGTAAGAATGAAAAAAAATTGAGCAGAATTTTCATGTTGCCATCTTTTAATTGGAAACTGAACTGTTCACATATGAAATATTATAAACTTCCTTACTTTTATTTTTAATAAATTAATATTTGAAAAAAAACTGTATTAACATCGAGTGTCATCCACTAAAAAAAATTTATTTGAACTTGAATGGTTGAATAAAATATATTTTATTACCGATTGAACATTTGAAAAGCAATTTATATATAGGGTGAGTGTGAATTAATTGTTGTAATTGAATGAATAAAAAGTTTTTAAATTGCATTTACACAAATTAAATTCCAAAATTTTATTTTTAATATTCAAGCCATGCTATCCCACTTAGATTCTGGTTGGATAGAATGACCATTTTTATAATTTTTAAAGAATTTTATGGAGAGATTCTATTGGCTGAAATCTGAAACACTGATTATATATATTAAAAATCGAGTGTTTTAGATCTAAGAATTATCCAAATTATTTCTACATTTTTCTCTGCTATTATTTTCTTAAATGTTTCATTTCCGAAGAAATTTTTATAATTATTAGTCTTGCCCAAAGTTTTAAGTTAACAATAATCATTATTTTGATTCATTTCATGATTATTTGAAAGTATTAAACCCTTTCCTCAGGAGAGTTTTGTTGCGAAGTAATGGAGCTTTGAATTTTAGCCAAAACTTTTGGTTGAAACAGTTGAGGGGAAGTGATGGAATTTAGTTGTGACACTTTGATGATGCGAATGCGTGGGTATAAATAATTTTACTTTAAGTTAGAACTTTATGTTCAAAATTCCAGAAAAGTTTCTGGAACATCAGAAGGATGACCAGGAATAGTAAGTCATGAAACATTCTGGAAAGATTATCCAAATTTAGTTATGTTATGTTAAGAAGAGAGTTTCAATAAAGAAAGTTCACCGTTTCCTCTATTTTTTAACATTCATTGAAATGAACTTTTAAAATTCCTTAAAGAATATTGTATATAAAACGTTGTATATAGGCGACAGCACTTGCTGCAAGATATACAATGTAATTAATACAATGTAATTAATGATATACAAGATATACAATGTAATTAATAGATTATTTACCTATAAATGGATACTATATTTCAAAATATTCTACATATTAAAATATATATTGCTACGAACTTAGTGAATATTTCACTAAGTAATTGCATTCGTCTTGAAATAATCAGACAGATCATAAATAAATATATTCTTGTATGAAAATCGTGTAATGGAGGCGTATTTTACGTAAAAACGCCATTTTCAGAAATTTGGAGAATTGGCGAACTTTTGGCGAAAATCTTGGCCACTTGTGCGGAATTTTGCAAATATAGAGTTTTGGAAAATTTCAACACCTAAGCTCTAACATCATTATTAAGCGAAATAGTCTAGAACCTTCTAGAATCTTGAAAAAAATCCCAGATTTTCACTTCAAGTCAGGTATAAAAATAACCATCCAACAGACCATGATGATGAACATTAAAAAAACTTATTGTTCTTTTTAATAAATTAATCTCGCAAAAGTTTCAATATTTCTAAACTTTAATTCCCACCATGTTAGAAACTCTCCAAACCTAAAATATACATATCCTTTCGCTCTATCCCTCTCAACAACCAATCACAAAGAGTCCTGACACTAGCCACCACTACACTGTCCTTTCCTACTGGAAAATTCAGCAAGTTCTTTTTCGGCAGGCTTCAACTTCAGTTTAAGTAACCATCGCAGAGGGCAATGAATGCATAGTGACTGTCATGCCACTAGATACTTATCATTACCAGGGATAAGCCCCTGCCGGGGCTAAATGCCCCACCAACCCAACACATAGACCATTAAGATGAGAGAGTGGTGAAGACATGAATGTCAGTCTATTGCACAGAAGCTCTCTAAGGTATTGGAGTCTGTGTTTGGAAGCTTTTTACAGTTTTATTAGCTGAATTGGAAATGCGAATTGTGACTCGTAACTGCTGTCATTTCCAGCATCTTCTAGAGATTTCTAAGTGTAAACGTCTGTGGACTTTCGGGAGATTGGTTTATCAATTCTCAATCTGTACGAACTCCGAATTGAGTTACAATATTCAGGTCAAAAACCTCTGCAAATTATATCAATGAATTTTCAGTAAAAATTGTTTGAACATTTTTTAAAATATATTTTTTTCCGTACGCTAATTACTATCTTTTATTTAGAGGAAGTACTCATAGCTGATGTATACATTTTCTTCACATTTTCTTATACTGATTTAAAATTAATCCACAGCTCTAAATTATTGTAGAGAATTTTCATTTTTTTATGTATCATATTTACTCAAAATTCAAAAGCGCTAATTTTTCAGAAAAGAATGTTGTCATCTATAAAATATTATAGTTCAACTAATTTGAATGACAATAGCTATACATGATTCTTATTTGGAAAATATACGAGAAAAAACTTCAAAAAAAATTGTCGACCGGTTTCTCCAAAAGAGAAATACTTTTCTCTTTCTCATATTAGCAAACAACTTTTGCCTGTCTTCCCAGAGCATACAATTACCTGAAATTTTCGAACATCTCACGATATTTCCGAAAATTTCGTCCATAAAACAGAACATTCCAGAGCATGGCAAGTGTTCTTCTTTCCTTCTTTCTTACCTACTAAAGTCTGTCTGCCACTATCTCCTATTAGCCATTTCGGTAGAATTGCCGACAGACAACCGAAACGGCTCGCAACAACTCAACCCTTTATTACTCCGACACTGGGGAACTCCCCATTTCCCTACAACAGGGAGTTTTGTTCCATTTACATCTAAGTTAATCCGTTCAAAAGAGATTAAGTGACGAGAAGTTGATAGCTTAGACGGAAATATGTCGTCATCTGAAAGTCTGGAGCTGAAAATTTTTATTGGGCTACATTTCAGAAAAGTAGGAAAGGCTCTATTTTGTGTGGATTTAGTTTTTTGAAATGTGTATAGTTAACCAATGGAGCTTGATGCAAAGAACAAATTCTTGATTCGAAGAGAAACTTTTAGTTTGGTTGACGCTAGTTAAGGCTAATTTAGGAAAAATAACTTGTTATTCATTTGTAAATAGTAACTATTTTATTGTAATTGATGAACGAATTGAAATTGCTTATCTTTCTAGGTATCAAAAGATGAAAATTTGTGTTTTATGTAAATTGATTGTCTTTCATCAACTGCTGTATAAAGTCAATGTACAGAAAAGGATTTTATGACAGCAATTATTTTTTCTATTTAAAGTAACTATGTATATGCAATACTCTCCCGAGTTTCCAGTTTGGAATCCTCCGACTTCCGTATTATCCGGTGCATTTTTTATCATAATTAAATGAGTAATATCAGAAGTTGTATTGGCAATGTTGCCAAAGTATTGGAAATGGACGTCTATTACGATTCCCCTAAGTGACGTGAGCAAAATGAAAGTTATGACAGGAAAAGAGCAGCGTTCTGCTCGTTGTTTATTGTTCCGTCAGTGTATAACGGATGTCTATTAAGAACTTTTTTAAAACCTAAAAACAATAAGATTTGACTTTTTTCATAGGGCTATCTTTTCTTGCTTGTTGTTATTAATGATACTTGCTATGGACAAGCGTGCTGATGTTCGATTTTTAAGCTCACTCTCTTGTTTTTTTCAAAAACAGGAGAGTGAGCGTTTCTTGTTTTTGAAGTATCGCCAACTAGGGCCAAGAGTACGACTTAGTTACACACTCATCACATTCGCTTGTACATCCTCTTTTTACACGGAGGCCCATTCACATATCATACAGAAAGACAACCATGCCCTAACCGGGACTTCAACCTGAGGAAGACGCGCTACCTCTATTCCAGTACACCGTCTTTCTTGATTGTAAAATTATTTATCAATGAAAAATTAAATAGTCATTTTTTCTTGAATCAAGCCTACTATTTTCGTTAATGTTTGTGTGTTTGTGTGTGTATGAGTATTTCTTGCATTAAAATTAGACATTGCAGATTTTTTGTTTTTGAAATGTGAACAGTTAAAAGCCGTTAACTTACTTTTTCTCTAATAAATGCTTGAAAGGTTCACTGAGGTATATGAAATACCAGTACAGAGCGTTCGATTTTAACTCGATATGTTACCGGCATCCGCTTTTATGATTCACCGGGTAGCAGCCACGTTCACATTCCACGTGGCTAAAGATAAATAGATAGCGAATGACTTGAGTTAAACAGAAAGTGAATGGCTAAATATAAATAGAGTGCTTGAGATAAACAGAGAGTGAATGGCTAAATATAAATAGAGTGACTTGAGATAAATAGAGAGTGAATAGCTAAATATAAATAGAGTGACTTGAGATAAATAGAGTGTGAGAGGCTAAATATAAATAGAGGGTGAGTGACTTGAGATAAATACAGAGTGAGTGATTTCAGATAAATTGAGAGTAATAAATAGTGAAATGAGAAAATACGTATTATAACAATGAATTTAAGTATAAAATCTTGCTTGGTTTAGGATTGGCAGGCAAAGAAATGAGTTCATAGAACACAGGCCTATCCGGCTTCTTTGTTGTCCGGTCTACTCTTCCGCCACATTAGGCTTGATACTCAAAAGTGTGTTGTAATATTTTCATACATAATATTAAATCGTATTTTCCCTTCCTTTGCTCATTTAAAGAGTGTTCATTTCTCGTATGCCTTTTAAATCAAAATAGCACAGTTCCTTAATGCTCGGATAAAAAATATATAAATTTTATTCCTCTTATAGAAGTAAAATGTATACGGGACCATTTCGCAGGTGATTATTATTATTTATTTTATTTCCATAAATCTTTGTACTAAAAATTTTGAAACATCCTACATAAATTATACCCTGTAATACTACTGATACACTTAAATATATACCCACGAAATTATCGAGTTATTTATATCCAAATGATTCGAAGGATGTCTAATTTTTCCACATGTCAAAAATTGAAAGAATTGTTTTTATAAATATACCTTATTTTATTCTGCTTAATGAATAGCAAAATCTTTGTATCCGCTCTTCTTTTTTTTAAACTGATAAAACCTTTTTGGACATTTTTAATTATCTTTTTAAAAAAACTAAATTTATATTTTGCAAAGAATTCCACTTAAGAGAAAAAGAATATTCTCATAAAATTAAATCTGCTTATCATATTCTTTTCCAGAAATAAGCGATATTCTATATAACCAAAAAAATAGTGATTGGAAGACTTTAAATTCCATAAAAGCAACAGGAGATCGGATACTCTTCTGAGTGAATTAATTAGTCTTTTTTTTGTTTAGGATACTGTTAGCTGTTAATTAATACTTACCATAAACCTACTTAAGTGCTTTAAACTTCTTAAGTGCTTAATTATAATTAATTCTCATTATAACCGATGGAATAGATAAATAGGGTCATAAAGGCATAGTAAAAATAGTGTTTATGTATTATACCTCATCGTTTTTTGTTTCATATAAATTTTGGTTGGACATTTAGTGGATTCCGATCGGCCGGTGGACTGCCAAGACATTTTGGGGGTGATCGCCTTTACCATCTCTCTGGTTGTGTAATTCTTTAAAAATCACTATTTAGGTGCGATGTTGGTAAATAATTTCAAATATTTTTTAATGAAAGGGAATTGATATTTTCAAGACATTTGCAAGAATTTACGGGACTAGATCCATTTGTTACACTCATGAGTTATTCATCTTTGAAAATTTCGTTGAATATGAAATATCTGGAAATATAAACTAGTGAATTATCTTTATTTACTGAGAAAAACTAAGTGTTTCCCCTTTAAAACTACATTAATTTAAAGGTATGTAGTTCAGAATCTAAGAATAGCTTTTAGAATCTAATGGACCAAGTAAATTATCTTAGTTTTTAAAAGAAGCTCCATATTATTAAACATAATATTATACATTGCCTTTCTGTCTAAATATTCATTTTCTTCGATTAGTTTAATTAAAACAGCATATTGTCTCACAGGGAGCCACATTGGAGCATGCACACGACAAGCATTTAACAATTATTTACAGGGATATTCAAGATTGATGGACAGCATGATGAAATTAACTGATATTGATCATGATAGAGGATTTAAACGATAGGACGAAAATGATTTATTTTTTAATATATTTTTAACTGTTGGATATTAAATTTATTATTTGTTATAATTATATATTTGGCATTAATTATTTTGTTTTTTGTTATATAAATTAGTCATATCGAATATTCTGTGAACCACTCGAAGGCACTTGGATAATAAATATTGAATAATCGAAACGTTGCTAAGCAACATTGGTGGGAACTGTGGTTGAGTCCTATGGGCCATCACCAGACAAGCTAGAACCCTTCCCGTAGGAAGCGCGTTCTGTCATGGATGTAAGAGAACAGATCCCCACCTATTTATACCCTCCAGGGGTGCAAGAGCCAACCGCCATGCCGGAAGCCTCTCATCCTCATTTCAAAGTGACCCTCACCGGTTTGATAGCTATATAGGTAAGTACATAATTCGTATTTGTTATTAAGTTATAATACATATTATAGACCTTTTTCAGCTCACCATATCTAAACCACTGAGTGGACCACAACACTAGAAAAAAAATTAGATATAGTCCAGAAACTAAGAGGAAAAGTCTGATCATAATTGATATAAATAAAAAACAGCAACTAGAAAACTTAATTAAATTTTCCTTTGCGATTTTATTTCTCATATTTGTGATAGTTTATCTGCTGAAAATGCATTTGAATTTTATTTTGAAATGAACAATTAATAAACAAAAGGATAGAAAATATACATCCATAACCCGAAATGTGAAATTTATAAATTGTAAATACATTAATGGAATTTAAATTTAACCAACACAAAGATACAATATATCAATATTAATTTGCCAAACATAGGAATATACTCCACAATGTTTCAATTCTGAAATTATTCGTAATTTCCTCTTTCCTTCTCTTGAAATATTTGAGGCATAACGGGGACATCCTAATTCGAAGCAAGCATTCCAAATCCCGAGTCTTATTCACGTTTTGAAAATTCCGCAAGAATTTTCGTCCACTTAGTTGTATCGGTCCAAACAGACGGCAACATCTCAACTCTCCTTTATTTCGCTTCGGTCGAACTCCGCTTTCACCACTACCGGAATGTAATCCGCTCAAAAGAGATTAACCGATCGCAGTTGACCGAAGCTGATAGCCCGGACGAAAATCAAGCCGTCGTACGAAAGTAGTCCGGAAAATCTCTACTCGGGTGAACTTTAGTTCACTTTGAGGAGCTTCTGACCCTGTGGAATCGGACTTTGAGAAAGGAATTTAGCTAAGAGCATAGAAATATGGAATGTTAGAATTTTCGAACATTTTCTGTACGGAAGTTAGGGAAGGCAGTTACGCTAGAAGTTTGTGCAGAGGATTAATTGAATAAAAATGGGGCTCATTTGAGAAAAGCGGTCAACTGATTTATTAATGTGCTTAACTTGAATCGACAATAGAGTATTTGAAAATAAACCTGTGTGGATTGCTTAAGATAACTTACAAGCTCTCGAAAATAGAAATTGCAGAAATTCTTTTCTGAATAAAGCAGAATTTTTTTGTCATTAAATTTTATATCTAATAGATAATTTAGAGAAAAAAGAAGAAATATACAATTTAGAATGCATAATAATCAAATGATCTATTTTAATTGAAAAACACCAGAAAAGTATTTGTTTTTCTACGTGAAAGCGACTATATTGTGATGCGATGACTTCCATGTTCATAACAAAAAATCGGTTAACTTAAAAAAAAAAAAACTACTTCAAAATTAATATATTTTTTTGAGCAATCACTTGAAAATTATCAAATATTTGAATAAAATAACTATATAATTGAATATAATACAACATATGAGCAAATGTATAATAATTACAGTGAACCTATTTTCATTTAAATATGCCAGTAATAATTTTTGTTTAATGGAAAACATGTAATTTGAAAATGTGAAAAACATAATATATGATATTAAAAATACGTTTAAAAGATGTATAATATTTGTAAGCATTGTTATATAAAGTATCATGCTATTGTAATAAATTGAATCTTATATCTATATGTAGTATAAAATGAAGTCTCCTAAGATCATCTTTATGTTGAAATCACAAAAACTCTGGAAACAGTTAACGGACATTGAAGATTTTTACACCATTTTATAGAGCATTTGTTGTCGAAGGTTTTAGTGCATTAAAGTCATATAAAAATAAAAGGGGAAGTTTTATAATTGCGATTTTAATTTATCTGTGCATACGCGACAATCTCAAACTGCGCATTTGCAAATAGCAAGAGCAGTGGTGTGCATTCATTTAGTTCCTACCATTAATTCACACTCTCCTATAAATATATTTTTCAAATTTTCAATCGTTAATAAAATACTTTTTATTCGTTCACTCAAGCTCAAAAACATTTTTTTTAAACTTGTAGTGGATGACACTTGATGTAAATACAGTATTTTAAAAATATTAATTCATTGATTAAATTTAATTAATTTTTAATTCTTTCAATAGAGTTTTAGTTGAATTGAAATCAACAAGAACTAGCTCAATCGGTAAAATGAGAAGATTTCAGTATTTTATTCGGGAGGGTGAAGAACGTGATTAATGATAATATTTTGATAAATTATTTAAATTAATTATACTTATTTAGTAAAGCGTAAATAAAATAACTTTTTTCTTTGTTGACCTATATAGGAATGGAATTAATTTTTTAAAATATTTTTTATGGTTTTCTGATTTAGGCACGTTTTGATTTTTCTTTGCAAGTTCTAGATTTCCAATGCCTTTAAATATACGTTTCCACTATGGAATTAAAATCCATAAGTTGCATGTTTCTTAATGGTCAAACGATTATACTTAAAATGATTCTATTGCTGTTATTGTTGTTAATTGAGATATAAAGTTTTGGGAAATGAAATGATTAAATACTGAAGAATTTCATTTATTTTGGCAACTAAGAAATGTGGCAAATTTGCAAGAAACATAATTTTAAACGAAATTGTACGAATCAAAAATTTTACAGATGCCCGATTCAGGAATCAAATTCAAATTAAAATACTTATTACAGCCATCAAATTTTTTGGGGAGATGACACCATTTTTATTTAAGAAATAAAATATGATTTTGGAATATTTCCAACGTAAGCATGATAAAAAATTTAAAAATTCCATTTACCAATGGAATTGTTCTTCAAAATTCTTTTCAGTAACATTTTTAAAACATCTGAACAAATGTTAAAAATGAAACACAATGGATTTAAAAAAAAAACCTGGGCTGTTTTTTAACATCTCAAGTATTTCATTTATTTCGTAACATTCTCTCATTTTTAGATTTTTTTTCTTTTTGCATCGGACAAAACTGTGCACACAACGGTTTAGAACTTTTTATTGAAATTTCTAAGCAATATATTTAGTTTTTATTTGGCATAATAAAAAGAAATATTTATACTAATATCTTATCTTTTACTCATTATGAAAGAGATTAAAATTTTTTTTCTTAAGAAAGAAAATCGTATTTTTATAAGCTAAAAATGCGTAAGAAAAACATATTTCAGGCTGGAAATTTGAAATAATCTTTCTAAATAATACTAAAAAAAGCGATAAGTGAAGATCTTGTTTAGAAGAAAAAATATTCACAAAGAAATAGGTCCAAAAGAAATATTTTATTAGAACTTAAAAAAGAAAAAGAACTCTACAAAAGCAACTATTGTTCGGCTAAAATTCTCAATAAGTTAATTAGATTTCTTATGAATAGAAATCTGTTATCCGTTAATTAATGCATATCTTAATCCGACTTTGTAGCTGTTTTTTAGATGTGTAATTATACCATTATCATTATGAATCATAAATATAAATAATGAAATCAATAACTAACATTATAAAAATGGTAAAATAAATCTGCTTTTGTTTCTGAAAAAAATGTTTTCTTTATGGGATCCTCATCGTTTTGTGTAAAGGAAGTCATTCACAAATTTTTGTAAATTACTATTTTTGATTTTTTTATTATAATAATAAGATTTTGAATGTTTTAGTTTTAACTTTATTTCAATGGATGTGTAATTAATATAAAAATGAATAGAAAATAAATCCTTATGAAACAAATTATTGATAATTTTGATTGCATTTCTAAATTAATAACTAGTGCTTAAATAAAACTTTAGTTGACTTATAAAATGTTCATTTAAAAGAAAAAAAATAAATTAAAAATGTTAATAACTTAAGATCGTCTTCTATAAAATTACATTATTAATCCGGTCTCGTTAAAAATTAGCAGGTTTTAAGTACTTGCTCCATCATTTCTTTATGAATTTGAAAGAAGATTGAATTACAATATATTTACTGAATTTTTAAGTAAAGCATTTCATATCATCTTTAGCCAAATTTTTAAAGAAGAAAATTTTTCGCTTTGCAGGCTGTGTTGATTTAGCGGAAAGGTCTTGGTTGGTGAACCATAGGGGTTCGGCTCTAGACCCGATTTAACAGAAGAATCATCATGTAAGGGAATCTGTTGCTTCTTAAATCCATCAGGATCAACGCCCTCCTACTGGTGTGAAGTGGAAAAGAGGTTGCAAGCTCAAGTGCCTTTGCCGTCATCTAACCACTATTCAAAGTTAAGGGGTCAGTCCCAAAAAGGCCTTGTTAATTTTTTGGACGATGTAAGATTGGATATTGCTACAACACACAGTCGACTACAACAAATCCTGTCGATACTGCTACATTCAGTGGCGGCGGGGTGGTCGGTTGTACAGAAGAAGAAGAAGAAGTCCCAAAAATGCCTTAGTGTTACTTTACAACGGGATGCAAATATAACTAAACTGAAATCAATTAAATTAATCTTGCAGAATAAAGAAAAAAAGTTTTGAGAAATTGTATATAAATATAAGACACTTATTTATTTCAGAACATAGAGCTTGAAAAGTTGCATGTGCAGCTCTATAGTACATTTACATTAAATGACATTTAATAAAATATTATTATTTGCGGATGCCAGTTATATTAATTTACTAACAGTGCTCAAATTTAGTGGCTATTCGGGGGGTTAGATGAAATTTAAAATTAAAATTTTGAACTCCTTAAGGTAACTAGGGACCTTCTAAACGACTTTTTGCAATTTTCCACTTACCAATTTCAAATTTTATTTCTATTAAGACTAATACTATAGAAAATGATACACAAAATCTTAAAGCATTTTGCTAACTTATTTATGAGTTAGAGTGTTAATATAATATAATATTAGCGATAAATAAAATTAATGAAATAAGGTTCCATTCGCTCCATATTTGTTCGAAAGAATTCCAATTTTTATTATTACTTTCGATAACCCTTTTGAAACAAAAGTTGGGATTCATCTTGAAATTTGAGTACGAAATATTAAAATTAATCAACGTAATAACTCAAAACTACTTAAACTCTTTTTTTAAAAAATCAGTAGTTTTATTAAATAGGTTAATTTTTATATTTCGTTCTCATACTTCGATTAATCCCAACTTTTGTTTCAAAAGGGTTATAGTAAATAGTAATAAAAATAGGAGCACTTTCGAACAAATTTGAAGCACCTGGAACATTTTTCATTAATGTTGTTTATCGCCAATATTGTATTATATTAACCCCAACCCTAACTCCTAAATAAATTAACATAATACTTTAAAATGTTGTGTATCATCACCTATAGTATTACTTTTAATGTCTGCAAAATTTTAAATTGCAAAAAGTCATTTTGAAGGTCCCTGTTCACCTTAAGCATTTTTTGAATTTTAAATTGATTTTCTTTTTCTTTGTTTCATTTAAGAACGATTCAGCCAACGTCCTGGGAAAGCGGTAGCAAGTTTTCCGCGTGAAATGGACGTTCTGGTTTCGAGTCTCGGTTCGGGCATGATAGTTCTGTTCTGTATGTGAGGTGTGTGAATGTACCCCCCTCCCCCTCTAAAAAAGAGCTGTGCAAGCGAATGTGATGCGTTAGTAACAAAGACGAACTCTTGGTCCTAGTTTACACTGCATGAAAACAAGAGACACACCATCGGCTTAAAATCTCTCTTTATGTCAGCGAGATCGTCCTCGGCAAGGGCCATTAAAAACAACAAAAAGAAAGAAAAATAACATTGCATGTGATCTCAAAATTAAGTTAAATTTAGAAGGACAATAGCGAAACCTCTTTGTCTGTTTATTTTTGTAACCAAAACTTTCCAATTGATTTGAAACATTTGGGATTATTAAGAAGGTAAAAAAGTTATAAATGTCTAGTTCAAATATCTTTCTTTAAAGAGCATTTATGTATTTAGAAAAAAATATTTTTATATCCTTCCACATTTTATTGGAGCATCTTATATTTCCTCTTTATACGAAGTTAAATAACAGTTTTTTTTAATATTGTTCCTTTAATAGTTACTGAAGTCATTAAAGTAGTTAAGACAATTTTTCCAAAGAAGACGATATTATTTTTATAATCAAAGTAATGAACAATTTTATTAGTTATTTCAGGGATCTATATGAAAATAGAAAATAAATAAAAGCATATCCAAACATTTAATAAAGATTTCGGCAAGATGAAAAAAGATTAATTAATAAAACAAGAACAAATAATAAGATTATGGAGGAAAAAAGATGGATTCCGTTAGAACCAAAAAAGGAGACAAAATAAAATAATCTAAACTGCAAAAACATCAATGTAGCATTTAAAGTATTAAAGAAGCTAATTAGACCTCTTTTTTCGTGAAGTTTTGTTAGCCTTTAATTAATACGACTCAAGTGTTTACATGATTTTTAGCTTCTTAACTAACCTTGTTATTGCTAATGCTAATTATAATTGTTAAAATCTGTAAGTGGTATAGTAGAAATGAAAAAAAAGTTGGTTAATATCTTTTGTAGAAATGGAGTTTTTTTCTTTTTCTTTTCATGCTCTTTTTACATTTTAAATGCAAAAGGATCAGAAATTTTCATAAATTTTCATTCACTATATAATTTTGATTTTTTTAAACTTTCAGATAACTTAAAAGATACTGATTTTTTGTATTGAATTTGATGCTTCAAAAATTAATTTTAACCTTTAAAACAAAACCCAGAGATAAGGAATTGGATATATAGTATGTTAAACTAAATAAAAAGACGTGACATGGAATATTATATCGAATTGAAGGGAATTTCTTAGGCTAATATTGTCCAATAACAAAAAGTCAATTCTTTTTAAATATTGTTTAACTATAAGCAAGAAATTTATTATTTAATCTTGCGTATCTACAAATAGTTTTATAATTTAATATAATGAGAAAAGCCCATGATCCTTATTTTACAATTCTTTACAATTTTTGTAAAGAATTGCATTATGAAAAAAAAAGATGGGATTTTTTTTGTAATTTTAGAATTTACTTAATTTAAAACAAGAAAAAATATTTAAATATACGAAATATTTCATTATTATTATTTTTAGAGGAGTAATGTATATA
>JAOUZG010001077.1:1957813-1970940 GCA_026289955.1 Argiope argentata | reverse complement strand
TGCAAGAAAAGAATTAGTTTTAAACTTTAGTCTAGCTTCCACCCGCTACAAAATGGACATGTTACGCAACATCAAACAAACATAAAAATATATCTAGGAATTATCAAAAATAGTCATTTTTTTATAGCGAGCATTCGGAAGTATTTAAATTGTTACAAAGGTAAAAATATGATCTGTGCGTAGACAAAACACAGGCGATCATTTCGAGTTTAGATTTCCTTCTTTACGGAGTAACGAGACATGAATCTCTGTTTAAAATGAGAAACAAACAAAGAAATGTATCACATACGCATACCACAGCTCTTGATATTTGTAAATGCACAGTTTGAGGTTTTTGCGCATGCACGAGTATATTAAAATCTTAAAAATAAAACTTCTCTATTTCGATATGATTTGAATGTACTAAGCCCTTCTACAATGAATGCTCTACAAAAGGGTATATATATCTCCAATATCCGTTAACTATTTCTCGTGTTTTTGTAGTCCCAACCTACAGACGCATTTAGGTGACTTTATTTTATACTATGTATAAATATATATGTTGTATGTCTTCTTGTTTAAATCTTTGTATAATTCCACACTCCTTGATGGATTTAAACAAAACCATGCAAACATGCTCTTTAGAAACTAGAAGGATTGTGCCGCGTTGGCTTGAAGGGAAAGTCTGGACTCTTGAGCCAAGATTGGGTTTCAAGTTTGAGACCCTATTCCACAGAAGAATCACCGTGTAAGGGAGTCTGTTACCCTTTAAATACATCAGGGTCAAGCATCCTCCTACTGTGGTATAGTGTGGAGAAATGGGAGCCAGCGAAGTTGTAGACCTCGTTTTCTGGCCACAGTTTATGGGGTCCATCCCAAACTAGCCTTAATGTTGCTTTACAACTAGTCGTTAACATAATTAAACTAAATCGTGATGCTGGTATACAATGGTTACGGAATATTAATATTTGGGTTGAATTTAGGATTTTTACTGAATCTATATGCCAAATATTGCGAGTTATTTGGCGGTTTATCTATGTCATTCGATTAATGGCTGAAAATTTAATTTATGTTTTGAGAGTGTTTTTCCCAACCGATTGGAAAAGACATTTGACACATTATTACATTTGTAGTAACAAAATTTCATAACAAATTGAATATTGTTAAGTTAACACGTTTTTGAATTATGATTTTTGCATATTTCTGATATTACAGACAGACAGATAGTCAACTCGTTGTTCATTTGGCTGAAATCCAGTAACTACAATAGTTAAATCTTAGTAAATAATTTTATCTATCTAGCTCTCTTCGATTTGTTATTATCATAACAATTTATATTCGAATACTCGGACAGATAGGCTCCTTTGAATAGGTTTTGCTCAAAATTTAATAGAAATCTAGTACTCTGGGTATAAATACCAAACGCTGCATTTCATTGCGTCTATTTCAAAATGGCACTGGATAATATTTGTAACAGACAGAGGAATGTGGCTTCCAAAAATTTTTTTTTTGAACTCAGGGTGATTTAAATTATAAAATTTAAGCACAATCTCAAATTCGAATTTTTTGGTGATTATTATATTTTTTATGCGCTACGTATACTAGAAAGTAAAATTATAAAGGGTGTTAATATGGAAAGTATTGGTGTTTCTCAATTTATGACGGAATTGCCGTTCATATTGAGGCAATTGTCTGATACGTAGATTAGGTTAAATAATCCTTGTCTCATCAAACCTCCCGAAAAGAAAGTCTTTTGAACAGATTCGACTTCATGCGATCAAGGAGATAAAAATCTTAGGGTTCCATGTCTGGGATGCTCAATGGGTGCTCCAAGTCTTCCCAAGAAAATCTTTTCAGTTGTCAACGAAAGAAAGAAGATTGTTCCCTTAAGACATCCCAAACTTAGTACCCTCAGAGTTTCATCCGCTTGAACACATGAAGAGGTTCCTAGGCTGTCAGAATTTTGAATCTGATCATCTCAAAAGATTTTTTTGTAGTATTTCATGGGACATGGAATGAGGCAAATACCACAACATGAACGGTAATATTGTCGAAAATAGCATATTGGCAATAGTTTCATTTCAGTTTCATATCATCATCCATTACATTTTTTTTATTACAAAATTATCTGCTTTACCCATAGATTTTCCTTTGCATGTGCATTAATTCTATAAAAATAAGTCAACCAAATCAATAAACTGCTTTTTGATGTCTGCAACAATAAATTAATGTTGAATAGATTAAATTAGCAATTTGAAATAAAGATTAAGTTGTAGCTGATAATTACAAATGAAGCTATAATGACGCATTGCCGGGTTATTAAGAGTCTACTGAAAATTTAATTAAATAACTAAAGCAATTAAGAACTTAATATATTAATTAAATTATAAAATAATTAAGGCTATTCATTTTAAACTATCCGTGATTGTAAATTCTTTTAAGCAGTTTGAAATAGCTTCTATGCAATTTCAGATTTGCCGAAAGCAAGAAAACTAATATTTGCATACGAATTAAATGAATTTCCGAGTTCTCATAAACACATTTGACCGTGTAAAATCACCAGAGTAGAATTAACATTCAGATTAAAGTAGTTAATAGCGAAATATTGAATCAATTAAAATCTTTGGAACTGGCTTTTCAAAATAAAGCAATCGATTTCTCTAAATGTGGTAGGGAATCAATGTAAGATTTCATTTACATAATCTGCAAAACTTGAATTATACGAGACGAATTCATTTCAAATTTGGCGAAAAGAATTTAGGAATGTTTGGCAATGTTTCTATACTCTGCTTGATGTAATGAAAGTTTCTACAAATGTTGAAATAATGAATGGAATAAAGTTTAATTAATTTAAAAAGACTAATTCAGTGATATAAAGACTGAAAAAAATAAAACTTTAGAAATATGAGCTTTACTTTTCAGGATTAAATGTAATTGATAAACATCTCATTGAATAAATATTAATATTAATTATGAAATTTGCGATATATTAAGAGCTCGTCAAGTTATATATTTTTTTATTTAATTCTTTACATACAAGACCGTATGTTTAAGAATTGATAATGTCATGCTTAATATATAAGAAATTATTACTGCATTAAAAAAGTCAAAATTCATATTAGTTTGTTTTACCCTTATGTTTATGTAATAGGTAAAAATTCCTATTGTATTGTTATTACCCTTATGATGTGCTAATGAACGTTAATTAAAATAATGATATCATTTTCTTGCTGAAGAATGAATATATTAATTAATTAAAGAGAACACATAGATCATGATACTTGATAGAAGCTTTCATCAATTTTCATTGATAACTTTTGATTTTGAATAATCGGATGATTGCAAATGGCAGATAGATTATGATACTTGGTAGAAACTGAAATCAATTTTTATTTATAGCTTTCGATTTTGAATAATTAGATGATTGCGAATGCCAGATAGATTATGATACTTGGTAGGAACTCAAATCAATTTTCATTGATAACTTTTGATTTTGAATAATTGGATGATTGCAAATGCCGAAGACTAAATTAATATATTTACTATTTAATAAAATATCAATAAGAAACAAAATTATTGGAAGTAAAATTCAAAGAAGTGAAGCAAAAGTTCACCATAGGGATGATTCCAGTTTGCCATTATTCATTCTTTATATTGGTTATTTGAATGGTAAGCCGCAAATTTATTGAGTGTCATTAACTGCAAGATATACCGATTAAGAGAAAAATTTAACACTATCTCGAGAAACAAAGATAGTGTCATAAATTATCTCCGAGTATATCCATCATGGGATCATTATCCTATTTTTATGGCAATGGGAATTTTCAAGTACATTTATCATGTATTTGAAATAATTTGTGGTATGATAGGAATAAAAAGAGATTTTAAATATAAGAACATGGTAACTGTTCCATCAAAAACGTTAACTACTTGTTCTCATATTAATAAGTGTTATTTTCAAAAATAATCGTTCATGACATTTAAATACATATTACTTTAGGAATGGAAGCAGACAACTAATAAATATTTGATTTGACACCAAATATGAAAGAAAATGGATTTGATTTGTTTGATATTAAATATGAACGAGATAATTTAGGCACCCAGAAGGAAAAAAATAAATTAAAAATTGAATGGTGATTTCTTTCGTATATTCCAATAAGGAATGCAAAGTGCAGTAATTAGTTCCAAATTATCCACGGTTTATTTTTCAACAGATTAGGTTAATCGATACCAGATGATGTTAAAGATATCGATTAGGCTGATGATATTAATTATTTTGCGGATCCTAGAGTAAGGCTCCATTATCCGTAAGCCCATGGAATTGATGGAGTTTTCGATGGTCAACTAAATGAATTGTGTTAAGAGCGCCACTGATCAAGTATTAGTAAGAATTTGGCTAAGTCAAAATTTATTTCGATGATTAATGGTGTTTTCCGATTTCCGAGAATCAAATAAAAATTATTCAACTGTATGTATGATTTAAGAAGAGATTTTTAATATAGCATAAATATGAGAGAAAATGAGCTAAATAGAGTATCGTACATTTTAAGTGAATTGCAGATTGTAATTTTTTTACTACTACTGTGAACGTTTTACGCAGTATAAATTTATTCCTAAGCCTTAAATAATTTATTTTTGTACTTCATAATGATCCGTAAAGGCTGCCGGTTCGAGACCCAACTCCAATGAAGAAACGTCACGTAAGGGGGTCTGTTGCACGTTAAATCGTCAGGGCCAAATGATCTCCTGCTAGTGTGGTGTGAAGAGGGGTGGGAGTGCCAGCTCATTTGGAAACTCCTCCCCCTCATCATCTGATGATGTTCAATACAGCCTCCCAGTGTTGTTTACGAAGAGATATAAATGTAACTAAACTAAATCCTTTTGTCTCATAATATTGAATTCTTTATTTTCTGGAAAAATTGGGGAGGCATTGGAGAAGCAATAATTTAATATCTAAACTTCTGTATTTCTTGAAAAAAAAATTATTGTAAAACAGTATAAAGAAGCATTTATGGAGTAATTGGGAATGGGCAGTGAAATACATTCCAAGTCAATAAACAAAGATTTCTTATGATTTGAAATATATTCCTTTGAGATCAGTTTTGTTGTTACTTATGGCACTTGGCATGGACAAGCCCCTCGCTGATACATCAGTATATTTAAGCCGAAAGGAGCGTCTCTTGTTTCTGCAGCAGCGCCAACTAGGGCCAAGAGTACGACTTAGCTCACACTCACCACATTCGCTTGCACAGCCCCTTTTTACAGAGGGGCACATTCACACTCCTTACAGATAAAACACAGAAGAACAACCATTCCCGAACCGGGACTCCTAGAACACAAGGAAGACGCGCTACCTCTGAGCCAGAAAGCTGGCAAATCAGTTTTGTTACTACGGTTATAGCGCAGCACCTAGATTAATTAGGAAAATAACAGGATATTTGGGAACATCGATACAACTGAGACTAGTTAATTAATAAATTATCTTTTAATAGACAGTGCATTATGGATTATTAAGAACAAGAAATAACGCCCTCAACTACGTTATAGTTCAATTACCATATCATACGATAATTTCAAACGGAATAAGTCAGACAATTATCAACTGACTCTATATAGTTATGTCTTTACGCAATTATGCGCATGATTGTAATGTTATTTCTATTGGCGGTATGACTTATTGACAACCTATTATTATAAATTTTGAGAAAATATTTTCACGTTTCATTTTAAATCTCGTTCCGGAATCATTCTCATTTTTTTTTGTTATTAATAAATCAAAGCTTCTTTGGTATAAGTTTCTAGTTGAACAATTCCACTTTACAACAACAAACAATCAGTAGAATTGTTTGGGCGTTAACTTTTTACATATCTAAATAATTAAATGGTTGAAGTGACATCGGTGGCAATAAAAGTTCGAAAATTTGTCTCAATTCCCTGCGAAAATCTATTCGAGTGACGCATATAATTCAAAGTGAGACAAAATTCAAATTCCCAAATCATTTTCGAACTTTTCATCTTTCCCGACTCGCACACGTGCCTTCCCCCAGCGGAATTACATGCCGTCCGCGGACGTGCACATAAATTAGTAATGACGTAACGGATACTTCACTCCCTCGAGTTTCAGCCACGCGGACGTTTTCATCCAATTAGAAGACGAGGATTGGTGCACCTGTAATAACAGTTATAAATTCGAATTCTTTTGTTTTCAAAGCGCGCCATATAGTGCCAAGCACCCGTGATGTTTGGAGCGTGGGTACGCTAATAAATTAATTAGTCGAATCAACGATTCGTGTGCAGTGGATTTTTGGCACGTGCTCTCTGTAATTCCGCTTTGCCATCGGCCGAAATGAAATAGTGTAGCCATTAATTTGGAAAAATGACGAAGAGTATGCGTAAAGTTTATTGCGCGACGGTGGAATCTATTTACTCGGGGATGCTTTGAAGTTTTACAGAAAAGATGACAAGACCATTTATCGCCAAGTGACTCGGAAGTCGAAGAATTTTATTCGAAGTGAGCTGACGAGGGAACCCGTTTCTGGAATGAGTTTAAAAAGGTTTTAATCATGCTAATAGAAATTTATGTGATTAGGCGTCATTAAAATTATGGAGGTGGTCTGAATGGCGCATTCTAAATCAGTGGATTTCGTGACATGGGACATTCGCTGCTAAGTTATAGAATATTTTCTTGGGCATTTTTGAGTTGGTTAAAGTAAATGCACATAATTAAAAATTAAGTATTGATTAATGCATACATAACATTCGTTCATTAAAGATTAATAAATTCTAAGAGATACCTAATAATATTGCAATGTGTTTAAAATATTAAAATCCATAATTCGTTAAAAAGGTGTTTATGCAATTTCATGCATTCATTATAAAGAGGCGTTCCACGCTTTTCCCATATATTCAAAATGCATTTGAAGGATTCATAGAGGAAAAGAATATATAAATAATATAAAATGAAGTTTCCTGAGAGCGTCTGTTTGTTTGAACCTCAAAAAGTTGAGAAACAGTAAACGGATATTGGAGATATTTATACAGTATTATAGAGCATTTATAGGGGAAGGTTTAAATATATTAAATGATATGAAAATTTCATATGAAAATTTAAAAAAGTAGTTTTATAATTGCGATTTTAACTTTACACATATCCACAAATGCTCAAAAACCTCAAACTGCGCATGTGCAAATAATAAAATCTACTGTATGCATATGATATACATTTCATTGTTTACGTCTGATTTTAAACAGCTATTCAAAACTCATTATACACCCTCCCCCTGAAAAGAAAAGAAAGTTCAACCTTGAAGGGGAGAGGAAAGAATCGTTCGGTTAGCAGATATCAGAGAACTAATGTCCACACTTAAGGAAGGAGAGTCTTTTGATGAGCGAAATAACCGTCTTTCTTTAAATCGCACTGCAACTGAATTGCGGAGACAGAATGAATCTTCCGAGTAGCGTAATGATCGCCTGAGTTTTGTTTACAAACATATCATACTTTTACCTTTTGAAAGTAAATATTTCTGAATGTGCGTTCTTCCGTAGCTATTTCTTATAATTTCTAAGTATATTTTTTTATGTTTATTTGATGTTGAGTAACATACCATGTCATATCGGGTGGATGATATGAGCTTGAGTTATCGGTTCTTAACAGATGCCATGCCATGGGCAAGTTCGAGCGGTTAATGCTGGCAGTTGATTAAACAATATTTTTAACAGTGAAATACCACTTATTATTAAAAGAGTACTAAATTCATATTACCATTATAAAATCTATTTCATTAATTTATATTATTTCATATAACAAAGCAAAATATTGGGAAAATAATATTAAGTTGAATTTAATTATCTCCCTTCAAAAAATCATTAGATAAGGTGTCTAAACGTTATTAATATGCAAGTACATATATCAACTGACAACTTTTATTTTTTCAATCAGTTCAAGATAAAAAAATTAGTACTTTAATTCAAAATAGTATCTTTGAATATTTTTAAAACTTTATAATTATGTTTTTACTTTGTTGTCAGTACTCTATTTGAAATAAAAAGACGTTCTAAAAATGTTTATGAATTTTCCTGTCTTTTATGATTTTTTAAATTGAACTAACATAAATAAAAGGCAAGACTTCTCTGCTTTAAGCCATTTTGGAAACAAATATCGACTATTGAAATGAGGTAGCATATCATTCTGAATGAAAAATAACATATCATATCTGAAGAGGTATATCTTTCGTAAAAACTGAAATTCCATTTCAGTTGGCACTTCTCATTCTTTTCTTTTACTATCCAACTGCGAGTCTTTCTCTCTCTCTCTGCCAGATTTTATGACTTCGTTGACATTTGTGAAAATTGCACTCAACACTAAACTCCATCAAAGTTTTTCTGCGAATTGCGAATGCTGATGATTTCTTTGTTTAGTGATGCAAGTACACCATGCATAATTCTTGATTAGAGAACTTGCATGAAATCAAGGTGCATATTTTTATTACTCTCCTAAGAAGACCGTGATGGGGTTTCAAATATTTATTTAACTTGTATAACTGTAAAGAACTTATCCGAAACCCCACTATGGGAAATTGAAGAGTCTGATTGACCGAAACGCAACAACAGCTTTGTATATGGAATTAAGGTTATATTCTTTTATGTTCCTTTCGAAGTATATATGTTCCGTCATCATTAGAGGCTTGCTGACCCCACACCAGTTTTATATCCAGTAAGGCGGTGTACACCAACCACGATACTATCCCATCATCATTAAAGACTAGTCGATCCCAAGCGAATTTTATACTGAACAGGGTAGAGAAATCCAAATAACATTTTGGAAGTTCTTCATCACCATGTCTGAAGTGCTCCAGTGGAGAATTTAAATTATGTAAATAGAAAATGAATTATTAATAGACAGAAAAATAAATATTCAAAATAAAACAAACGTAATTTATTACGTATGAAATAAATTACGTAAAATAAATGTAATTGATTTTATGCTTTTATGGACATGCAATAGTCATCTCATATGTATAATAATGGTCTTGAATAATGCAGAAAAAAAGATAGTTTTCTTTTTTTTCTAGGGCAAAATGAAAGTTGCAAAATGTTAATCTTGAGAAGTTATTGTTTTATTGGCTGAGTCTGTAAAGGATTTGAGAAGTTTAATGTTATTATTAAAAAATTAAATATTTTTAATTGTATGTATGTGTGTAATGTATTATTTATTTCATTTGAACCGTTTAAAAATATGATAGTAGAGCGAAAATGATATCAGATTCGATAAAAATAAAATTTCAGGAACTGGAAATATATTTGAATCTTAATCGTTCAACAAGCATCATACCAGCATACAACGAATACTCCAATAATTAGATCTCGAATCCGCTGTTTCCCGACATTCTTGTAAGAGAACGTAAAAAGTCCAGAACGCCTCTAAAGCGTCTTGTTTTGGCTTTGGGAGAATGTAGGTTTCGTATTGTAATATCTTCCCAAAGCCTACATTCTCTCAAAGCCTGGTAAATCAAATAAATTAATCATAGCAAATAAGGAATATATACAGCTTTATATATGTATACAAAAACAAGTAGTTTTCATCTAAGTTAATATTATTTACAAAATCCATGCAAAGGTTGACATTTTTATAATGAAATTGGTCCTCGGTCGAGTAGTAGAGCAGACATCAAAAAGCACTAACAAGATGTTATCTTAAAAAGGTTTCTCCTGGGTCGCTCCAGAAATCCGCCTATCTTCATCGCGTGGATCCTAACACAGAAACCTGATTTGCAAAGTGCGTTTCACAGAAATCAGGAACAACTCCTTCGGACGCCGACGTCTCTTCGAATCCTCCCTCGATACCTCTCACTTCTCTCTTCTTTCTCTCCCCGTAATTAAAAAAATCTCAACACATTATATTTCCGTAAATTCCCTTCCTTTCGTTTTTCTCATTAGTGAACTTGAACTTGACACCTAATATCTGTTCAGTAATGACTCCTCAATGGTAAATAGTTTATTGTGGGAATGTCTGTTAACAATCCATGTTTATATAGCCGAAACCTACCGAAAGCATGTTAATTATAATCAATTTACAGTAACACTGGCTAAAGTTCATATGAGCTCGACATTTATTGACGACGATTGCTGGTGATTGATTGTTTCTTGAGTACTTAAAGAGTCTCTTCAAAAGGAAAAAAAATAACATCTGGAGGTTTTGATGTTCTTCTATCTTGTAGAGATCAAGGATCTATTTAAATTGGCGTGACACACATTTATGTTTTTACACCTGGATAAATAGCGCGTCTTCCTCGTTTTCTGGGAGTCCCGGGTTCGACTTCCAGCTTGGGCATGGTTATTCTTCGTTGTGCTATCTGTGAGATGTGTGACGGTGCCCCCCTGTAAAAAAGGGCTGGGCAAGCAAATGTGTGGTGAGTGTGTAGTTGAGTCATACTCTTGGCCATCGTTGGCGCTACTTCAAAAACAAGAAACGCTCCTTTCGGCTTAAATCTGCTGCTGTATTAGCGGGGGGCTTGTCCATGGCAAGTGCCATAAGTAACAACAAACAACAACACCTGTATTAAAAAAAAACTGATCCGACACAATGACTCTACTAGTGAAAAGAACCCACATCTGGCTGTCCGTAGGCACTTAACCCTTTGCACTCGATGGTGTCTCTTCGGCATCATTCAAGACAGTGCACCATTTTGACGTTTTATTTATTTACTTTTTAATTTTCATTATTGAAAATACCTGCAGAATGGTAAAAAGACGGAGAAATTCGGTTCTAAACACAACACACACACACACACAAATTTGGACCAGCTCTTGTATATTGAATAATTGTGCATCGAATTAGTTTTCCGAGTGCAAAGGGTTAACTATGTGTGGGAGAACTTGTGACGTTACATCTAGTCAAAACGTCTACTACTATCTGAAGGAAATAGAAGAACTTTAAAATATCAATATGGGGATATAGTGAGAAGCTACATCAGATGTCTATTTCATTATCTGACATCAGGAAAGAATGCGATTCGCATCTGCAATACCTTTCAAACATCTTTGAATGACTTATATAAATTAATCATACAGCCAGCATTGATATATTATGAGGATTCGCTCGGAATTCTGACAGTTGCCTGCAGGCATTTAGATGTATTAAATCACTGATTCATGAGTGACTATAATACCGAGGTAACATGTTGACAGAATGATGCAAGGGAGGCAGAGGCAAGCCAAGCTGTATATTGCGCTCTGTTAGCAAAACCAGACAAGTCAGTTCAAACAAGTGAGGCGTACCTGTTTGCAAATAGAGGATAATAAATCTCTTGTCCAGCAACTGTTTCCAATTTCTCGCTCTTCCCACACCTCAATGATTTAATCCGATCCCCTTTCCGACGGCCCGGTTTTGAATACGCAAACAGCCGCCTAAATGCGAGGCTCTGAAGGACGGTAAATAGTATCTGTTAGTTAATGGAGAGGGGATACATGGTTTTGCTGAATCAATTACTGGGGAATAGCGTCTTGGCTTCCATGTGGGACTTGAACTAATCCGATATAATTTTAACTACCGTTATGACTTGTTGATTAATTGTTTTGAATGGTTTAAACATGCCTGATTAGCTTTGATTGTTGCAAATGATGAAACAATGAAATTGTTGATTGAATTTACAAAGTGTTCTTATAATTTATCTCGTTAAAACCTCTTCGCATTCGGCTTGTCTTATATGCATTCACATACGAATGTGTCTTTCAGAAGGACGTACTACACGTTTATTTCTGGAAATTGCACTTATGGACATTGAACTGGAACAACTATTTAAACGTCTCTAGATAGCACCGTGTGCCTGTTACTTTTTAAATACATTTAGTTTTAGTATCTTGACCTTCAGTTTGCCCATATTTAACTTTATTTTGGTATTTCGATCATCAGCTGTTGCGGTGGAGGAGGACGGGAGGGGCAAGAGTATTGTAAATAAATTGTGCAATCTTTCACATGATTGAATTGTGTAATCTTTATAATTATGTAATCTTTCACTTGATTGAATTGTGTAATTTTTGTGATTGTGTAATCTTTGTGATTGTGCAATCTTTAACTTGATTGAATTGTGTAATCTTTGTAATTATGTAATCATTCACTTGATTGAATTGTGTAATCTTTGTGATTGTGCAATCTTTCACTTGATAGTATCAATCACATTTCTGATCTCCCTCAGAATTCTTTTTTTTTGTTACTGCTGTGTAACTGTAATCTTTTCGGGTTTTACCGTCAGTCTTGTTGTGTTTTGAGAAGCTTTAGGTTACATTTCCTGCACCTCTTTTTAGTATAGAAAGCACTGGTGCATTGATTTAGAAAAGAAAGCATTTATTATATCAAGGAAATGCTATTTGTCAAAGGAATAATGTGTCCGTATTAAGAACTACTATTCTAAAAAAGTAGCAAATACGACAACGTTAGGACTTGGACCTCTGGAATGATTCCTTTAGTGTATGCACCATCTCATGTGTGCATCTAGAATAGAGATCTCTCGTCCGGAAAGGGTTCAAATAAAAGCAGTAACGGAAATAAAATTATCGAATGTTTACTATTTCAAGTACAGTACCAATTTGTTGTCATTGTGAGGTGTGTTTTAATATACTAATACACTCGCAGACAGCGTCTATCTTGATGAATTGCATGAATGCGTAGTCGATATATTGTTATGTTAAATTACATTGAAAATTAATTGTTACAATTTTCGTGCCTATTTTGTGTCGAAATGAAAGTTTATGCTATAGGATTCATCTGCGCCTTTGAGTTCGTTTGTTACATGGTCGGTAATGAAGTTACAATTCCAAATATTAGGGGTTTCGTTTCATCTTTCTTTCACAAGTGAATTTTAGATAATATTCCCTTCAATGAGTTGACTTTTTTTTATTTATTTTCGTATATGATTGCAATAGATGTTATTTTCAAGATATTAAGAGTCAAAACTTCAATAATAATTCAGTGGTACTCGATGTTCATATGCATTGTTCGAACTTTATATGAATAAAATCGTAGGATTTTGTATTAAAAATTTTTAAGAGCCATGAAAGCATCTTATTTTATTTTTATACCTAAATTTAAAAAAAATAACCATATATATATATATATATATATATATATATATATATATATATATATA
>JAOUZG010001077.1:1943045-1953901 GCA_026289955.1 Argiope argentata | reverse complement strand
TATATATATATATATATATATATATATATATATATATATATATATACGCACACATCATTAATTACCTACACATACATACTCATTATCACATACCTACGCATAATACACATACATCGTCATATATCTAAACATATATCATTGGATACGCATACATCATTACATACCAACACATACATTGTCACATACCTACATATATATCATCATATACGAACGCATATGTCATCCCATGCGTACACACATCATCATCATCAGATAGTTACATATACGTCCTCACACACACACACACACACACACACACATATATATATATATATATATATATATATATATATATATATATATATATATATATAAGCACACATACTCATTAACACATACCTACACATACAAACAGATACATCATCACATAATCTACATATATACACACTTACATCATCACATACCTACACATAATACACATACTTCATCATATACCTACACATATATCATTACATACGCATACATCATTATACCTACACATACATACACATACATCGTCACATACCTACATATAGATAATCACATACCTACATATACATAATCACATACCTGGACATAATGCAAATACATCCTCACTTACCTACAAATACACATACATCATCGCATATCTATACGCACATCATCATATATTCTTATATACGTAAGCCTGTGTATTTTTTGGATATTTCGTTGAAATGCTTTAGAAAGTACGGGCAGTCAGACGTTAAAATCCTAACTGGATATGCGGTTTAACGTCTGTCAATTAAATGTTAAATATTCAATTTAGAGCGTGGTCGAGTTATGACGTTTACAAGTTTCTACTAATATGGACATCCAATCAACCGGATGTTAGATTTGGCTCAAAATTTGATAAATTGAATTGATAAATATTTTTATCTAATTTTATTTATCTAGATATCTTCATTTTGTTATTATCGTTTTAACATACATTCGAGATGCCCGGATGGATAGATTTTACTTAAAATTTGATTTATAAATTTTAATTTTAAGTAAATATGTTGTAAAGATCTTATAAGTTTTCATTAAGATCATACATAAAATTTCATATGTTGAACTTAAAACATTTCTGTTGTACCTTTGGTAGAGATGAACATACATACAAATGAAATATTTTCCAAAAATAGGTTTTTTTCTCAGGTCCGATAATCCTTTAAAATCTAACTTTTGAATTTTTTGATGATCGTAATATTTTCTCTATTCTTCATATACGAGAAAGTAAAAAGGAGCAAAAATTGCACCCAAAATATCCAAAGCTTTTCAGAAAAGCCAAAAAATTATATTACATCTTGATGGAATACAATGAAAATAGAAAAGTTTTAGAACTAATGGAAGGTCTTGAAAACTTAATTAATTGAGAACACAGAGACATTAAGTATTTAATATAGTAAAATGAAATTTACAATTTTTCATTTGACTTTCAACAAACCAAAATAAAACTAATCAAACGATATTTTAAGATATAGTAATAAGAATTAAAATGCAACAAGTAGGAATTTTAATGACTAATAAATTAAAACTAAACGCTTTTGAAATAGATCACTTAACAATTTTTAATCGAAACTCTCTTATAAAAAGATTTTAATTAACATAATAACAAAGAAATTTTTAAACTAGCATTACTATACTGAATATTTTATAATTTTCGGTATCACAAGTTAAAATTAGAGAAATAAATTTTCTTACGAGATTAAATAAAATAGTATCGATTATTCGTAAAAGCCTAACTACTTAAATAAATATTTTAGATTGAAAATTCCGAAATTTTTTCCCAGAAAATTCAGAATAATAGCCTTAGAATGCAGCTGGTGACTCTCTAACAAATTTGGTATTATATTCTCATACATGTGTAACTTTTGCTAATACTCTCAACATGTTTTAATACATTGGTTCAAAGAATTTTTAAATAAGGTAATCAAAAATATCCATTGTGACCTGTGGGATCATAAATTTGGTCTGTCTGGTCCCCGTATATTGTGACCTATACAAAACAATCCCCTGTGTGAGATAGCCCATTTTTCATACATCTGCAGAGGGTGATTAGACACTTCCTCTACGTAGGTTTTGTTAAACAATTGACACAACCAATGCCATAGTCCCCAAGGGAGTATTACGTGTCTACTTATAAATTCTCATAGAAATATTTCTGATTTCTCTATATCGTGCATAAATTTATTATGAATTCCACGATAATGTAACCTTACAATATTTCCAAAACTACAGTAACAATAAACTATCAAGTTACTCAATAATAACGATAAAAATGATAAGCTATAAGATGATTTTCACCAAGATATATATAGGTATCCCCATTCGAAAAGAAGGTATACCCAGTCATCGGTGATGGGGACAAGATTGATCATTGCTGCGATTTCAAGAAAATAATCAATAAACAAATTACTTATCCGATTATTTCTTTTCCCGTTGCTCATCCCTCCTTGTGTGCCAACAAGTACACCACAAGGCTTACAGATGTAAGTCATTTCACAATTAACAGTAGGATGAATTTCGAAAATAATGACATAGACACGAATGCAAAGAAAAAAAAGAAGGGAAAGTAAATACACAAGTTAAATACACAAAAACTGCTCACAAACTAGCAGAAACACATAGTATATGTTATAATACAGTTGAAGAAGTGTGATAAAATAAAATAGAACAGTCAAAACACCAATACAAAGAATATATGCAAATATTTCTAGACAAACACACTGAAATGAAGTTTAAATAACACGGGGGAAAAAATATTAATATATGTACAAAATGAAATGTAAGATGATTTATTCCGCACAAATGCATATAAGTGAGGAGGCAAAGCTATATTGTTCTTTAGCAGACAATTCTTGAGTTTACATCTTTCGTGAATAAATTTAGTGCACTCAAATATCAAATGCTTGACATAATTTACTTTTCAACTTTTCAATTTGCAAGAACTAACTAGCATCCAGTTTAAAACTTATCATAAATTAATGTTAAATGAAATTTTTTATAAGATGAGATTAATGTTAAATGAAAAATATAGTTAAAACTAATAAAAAAATATCTTTTAGAAAGTAAAAATCGCTCCAATTATGAACAGATCATTACAATTGTTTTCCAAATTTAGTAACAATATGACATTTAGCTTTACAGAATATGTAGCTTTCAATCAAACTATATTATTCTTTATCTAGGTAAGTTCCATAAAGGAAATGATAAATGATTCACGTCATTTTTTAAAAAAGTAATTTTTAAAAAGCGTCTGAAATTGCGACTAAATGCGGCAGAAAAGAAAAAAAAAATTACATGAACAGCAGCATTATTATGCTGTTCGTATATACTCTTTACAAAACATATCACTAAATCCTGACAGACATCACAAAGAAAACACTTTCCACTAACGTAACTCAGAAAAAGAAAATATACTTCTGACTCTTAAACGTGACAAAAATTTTCTTATAAGAAGACCTTTGTGAAAATACTACCAGAAAAAGAGTGGAAAAATTCATTACTCTCAACGCTGCACAATGCGATTCACGCGACATTCGGATGGAAAGTGAATCAGTCGGATTTTCCACAACATTGGCGAAGTCCATTCAAAAAATAGCTCTTTGGCACGGAAAAAAATATAGAACAAAATTTTAGCTTTACATTTTCTTTTTAAAGACCTAAAAATGATGAAGTTGCAGGACCTTATCTGAAGTTCTCCTTAAATTGTCTGATGGTAGAATCTTCCCATTTTTTTCTCCCGACAGTGCCTTTTTCGAATGTAAGCTTTTCGTCTTTTAGTTCTATTTGGCGCCATTTTTGTTGGAATCGGCTACCAATATAAAGCAGAAAATGACGGCGTTTGGAAAGAAAAAAGTACAGCTGCGTTGCTTGCAGGTGCAAATGGTTTGATTTATGGATGTAATACATAGATATATTCAAGAGAGTGCGTTAGCGCTTGATTTATGAGACGATGTAGCGAAAGATTTTAGAAGGGGAGCTTTTTATAGGGAAAATATTCCTTTAGAGGGTCCTGGGTCAATTATTGATAGATTGACGGAATCTGTTCTCGATTGTTAATATCTATGGAATAGAATGTTTTAAATTTATAGTAAAAGAGAATGTTAAGTGATGAATTTTAATACTCGAAGAGGCAAAATGAAACACACTTATGTCCATAAACTAAGAAAGTTAAGGTTAAGAAGTTTAGTAAAAGAAAGAATCAGATGCAAAACAAATGTGACTTATATGTAAAACTTATTTATTAAGCAACAGGCTAAGAACAAAAAAGATGTTATATGTTTGATATCACTAATAAAATCAGCGACTTGTTCCCTTTGGAGCAAATTACATAATGAAACCTTATTATTATTAACCCTTATTACCCTTATTAACAAAACCCAATATCACATGCTTCATATATAGTAAAGTTCTCGAAATTAAGATGAGATGTTTCCTGCATGGTAATTGTATAGAATTGAAATTTGAAGAGCAACATATTTTATTAGATTTGAGACCATATTTGAAGATATTTAGAGCTGACATTTCAATTATAAGTGTATTTCTCCAAGGACATATTTTTGGAATTTAAGATGTCATATATGATCAACTTCATAAAAACAGCCTTCATATACTCTCATGTCCACAAATTAAGCATAATGCAAGTTCAGGAAAAGAAAGAGTCAGAAGCAAAACAAGAAGAAAACTTATTTGTAAAGCCTATTTAAACAAAAAGTAAAGGGCAAAAAAAATTCTGTATGTTTGATATCATTAATAAAAATTGCAATTTTTTACTCCCTTGAGAAAATTACAAAAAAAAAGTATTTTCAAAATCCAATATTACATGATTGGTATGATGATTAATCTACAGTATATCTCCCAGACGATGCAATGCAGTCTGCACAACGCCTATGCATGCTGAGATTTAATACATCTCGGAGAACATTACACCACTCATCAATCAATTATCACCGAAGTTCCGGTAGATAAGTAGAATATGCTTGACGGGTTGCAACACGTCAGCCATTCACGTCCCAACCATTCTCTACTGGATTCAAGTACGGTGAGAATGCTGACCAGTCCATATGGGGTGATATCCTCCGATCGAAGGCATTCGTTTACGATTCCTGCACGCTGAGGGCGTTGCCATTCATAAACATGAATTATATACCGTTGGCGCTCGAAAAAAATGTGTACGTTTTTTTGAGAATGACATCTCGATATATTTGACCTATCATGGTTCCAATATGAGCATGCAGGGCAGTTCTGGAAATCAGAATAATTCCTCCTCAAGCAAGTAATCCTTTACAATCGCAAATGTGTCATTCAATGATGTTCTCTTGGTAGTAACGGGTACCTGGCGCACTTCATATCAGAGTCAGGCAAAACTCAGACTGCAATCTAATCTTGGACTCGTCGGGAAACATCACACAAGCCCACAGTTGTGGTGTCCACAATGCATATTCTCTACTCCAGGCTAACTGCGGGCGACAGTGAGTTGCAGTAAGCGAAACACATCTGGCAAGCCTACGAGCATATAGCCCAATCTATCCTAAGGGTCCGTACATGGTCAGCCTTGAAACTGTCGTACCAATGGCTGAAGAGAGCTGACTGGACAGGTCTGATGCTGGGCTCTGTCTGTTTTATTTGGCAATAGCTACCAAATATCGGTCCTCATCCGGCTGGTAATTCCGTGGTAACCTGAAATTTTCGGAAGTGAGAGGATTCTACTGAGAATGGTCGTTTTGAAGGAAGTGAGAGAAGCTTCGTGTGATTCGGTCTTCTGAGTTAAGATCCACCCGATGAAAATCGGTGGATTCCTTGAGCTACCCCTGTAGTAGCCTGATGTCCTAAAAGCCTGTTAGCCCTCCAGGCGGCGATATTCAGAATGCAATACTTACCGAAAGCGGCGCGTCTGAATAACAGGTTTGTTCTTAAAAGTGTCAGGGTTTGGACAAAAGGATTGCTTTCCCCTTTTGCGGCTATTACCGCACAGCAGGGGGAGGCAGATTAGCCGATGTCATGTTGTGAGTGACAGCTGTTGCGTATCGCAGACTTTCGATTTCGAACAGCATTTTTCTTTCAGCCGATCGAAATAACACAGATTGAAAACACAGAAAAATATGGTTGTGTTTTAGAGGATTTTTGATTATTTCATGAAACACTACATATAATTTAAATTAGAAATAAATTTTGTTGTACTCAATACGATACGAATCTAATTTTTATGAATTGAAAGTGTTCGCCTATTATTTTTTTTTTTATTGTAATAAGTTTCTCAAAATTTTTAATCCCCTCGTAATGTGAAATTATATTTCGAAATTACGTGCAAGTGATTTAATTCTTGAAAAAAAAAAGATTCTTTTAGAGTATTTCCAATGTACTTTAGTATTCTAAAATGCGCTTTCAAAATATTATTTCTAAAGGCATGCGTATTACGCTCATCACTAAATTAATCAATCTTTGAATAAAATTATACAAATTGGCATAAATTCTTAAGAATTTATTTAAAAAAATACATAAATTCTTACGAATGAAATGCATAAATTCTTACGATTACGAATTTATCTCAATTAAAAGGATGTGTCTTGAATTCTTTTTAATTATTAAATGACAAACTTAATTAATAAATGAGATCAAATTTATCTAATAAATAAATTACTTTTTCCTATGTCAATCTCAATTTAAAATTATTTAAATCCATCATGACAGAAAAAACTCTTTTACAAGCAATAATAAAATGTTAAAATTTTACATTTCATTCGAAAATAACACATTTGGTACATTAAATGTGAATTCAAAATTTTCATTATCAAAGATACGAATTTTTTTGCCATATCATTTTCCAATTTTTTTTTATTGAATTACAAATAAACCATGTAGCTGAAGCGAAAGTTCTATAATTAGCATGTCACTAAATAAGATACAAAAAATTCAAGATCTTAATTTTCTTAAAGAATGAATTTTCTTGGTGATATATTCAAATTTATAAATAAAATTATACACTGTATAAATAATGTTGTGATAATTTCAACTTTTATTGCGAATAAATGTTAAAATTTTATGTAATTTTAAGTAATAAAAATTCTGATTAAAATTATTGATAATTTTATCCCGAGGTGTTTATTTCCAGTCCGAAATTATATATGGATAAAATATGTTCACCCTAGGTCAAACATTTTGATCTGGAGATCGCTAAAACGAATATTCATCTTCAGTATCAGTAAAGATGTTCGCTATTTTAGCAGAAAAGGTGGTAAGAGACCTGCGTGTCTGACACCCTTGTTCAAACAAGTTCTGTTTTTAAAAAATGAAAACGTGAGGCTAAAGTTTATTAAGAATAAAGAATTTCAAATTACTTGAAATGTGGGTATTTCTGAATTTTTCTTACTCCTGTGAACAAACTGGATAAATAAACTAAAATCACCTCTTGTGGACTCAAATTTTGCAAACAAGAGAAGAAGGTAATCTAAATGCCAGTTGCACGCATTAATTTTTTTAATGCTAAGATATGAAATAAAATTAGACCAAGGAATTAAAAAAATTAGAATTTAAAACACAAAGTATAATTATTTAACTTTAATTAAATTAACTTAAAAATATTATAACTTTTAACTCATTCATTCATTTACTTTCACGAGCATTAAAATTTGCGTATTAAATTATTCAATATTAAACGTATATAAAAATGTCACTTAACATTGTGTTTATCATTCACAAAAGTGCGTGTTGTATACATGAGACTGTACAGTGAAATAAGATTAATATTTCGATTAAAAAAATATAACCTATAAAAACTGCGCTTATTTTAACTTTGAAAATATTATTAAAAACTAGAGAAAAATATAAAAACATTATCTCTACAATGCTTAAATTTCTGTTTGTATTCGTCAAGGAATGTGGAATTCCATAAACAAAAAAAAAATTACAAATTAAATAAATTATCAATTTTTATATATAAATTATTACGTTATAAAAATATAGGAATTAATATAATGAATGTAAAACTTATCATTCTAAAAAAACTCACTTTAATTTATGGATTTTATATAAATAAAATATCTCCCCGTTTTTAATTACACTTATCAATGACAACAAAAAAAATCATTCAAAGATGAAAAGTCTCGCTCATTAAATAAAATTCAGCATATAATTTCAGTGTCTTATTTTTTTAAAAAAAATAAGTTGCATAAGCAATCTTAATTCGAAAATCCTTAAATAAAAGTACGTTATAAAAGAGAAAAATGTCACATTTTTATTTTATATATATATTTTTTAGATTAACAGTTATTTCACCCTAAAAAGTTTTAAAATCTTATGGATGAATTTATTAATTACAATACTCATATATGTTCATTCCGGGAATATATTTTCATACGTTCAGTTTTATTCCTTTTATTTAAAACTTAATGTGGATTCACATTTATTTTCAAAATCTCAAAAGTAAGGTTGAGAATGTAAACGAAATTTTAAACTGCTTAAAAGAACGCGACCAGGAAGACAGCATTCCTATCGTCCACCGATAACGATTGGCTTCTCCTTATCTCACATTTCTTTCTCATTATCTCGCAGCTTGAGTTTGGGGGAAGCGAAAAAGTGGACCCGTAAAAGTACGGGCAGTGGCAGTTTTAAGGGGATTTAAATTTCCGTCTATTCACGGGTTTAACGTTTTGAAGGGAGAAGAGATTTCGTCTATTTACGGGGTTGACGCTTGGAGGGTTAGTTTTACTATTGAGGTTGTTTCTACGAAATTAACCGAGGAACTGATCGTGTATAACTGCCAACTGTGATTTAAATATTATCAATCATATAAACCTAGATTATAATAATTTTTTTTTGCGTACATAAAACTATAAAGAAAAAATTGGACGAAATAGCCTTTTTGGAAGAGCGTTGGATTCGCAACTTTGGGCTTCGAGCTCAAACCCGCCAGTCGAAGACTGTATGTGTGTGTCTGCTGAGTGGTAAATCGGTTGGGTCACAAAGTTCTCCATGTGGAGAGTAATGCCACTGCGGATACTAAGTCAGATGTGGTCGTTCTCTGTTCCATTCTAAATTACAATCTGTGGGTGGATGAATGAATGAGTTGCCTAAATGAAGTCCACCCCGTAAAAAGGGCCTGTGTGTGAAAAAGGACCAGACTTCTGGTCTTGGGTGTTCAAGGATCCATGCCCTCATAAGCTACTACACCACTCCTTTCGTTGTAAAATGGAATACGAGAACAACAACAACAAAGAAATTGTCTTTAAACGCTACCACCTTATTTGATCAGACCGTATTAAGTCATTATAATAGCTAATCGTTATGTATTTTCGAACATTCAGTAAGTTTTGCAGGTTTATCGTAAAGACCTGTTTTTAACTCTCATTCAAATTGCACCGGAATAAAAACAAATAATCCAGGTAGGGAATAAAAACGTTAAATCAAAAGTAATGAATAATCATTTAATTTTTTTAACAATTTTTTTAGTAATATCTGAAAGAAGCTGTCTGCATAACATTACTTTTGTTAGATAAAAATCTTAAAAAAGGTTTACATGAATTATTTTCAAAATTTAATTTTAGAAAGCAAACCAAGAATAGACGAAATAGCCCAAAACCTGCAACATTTGCATAAGTATAACATTCTTATGCTGTCCATAAAAGCTCTGAAAGAAAACATGTCACTAAATCCCCGACTGATAATATCGGGAGAAACGCACCCAGAAAAGAAAACAACCTCCTAACCCTTAAACGTGACAAAAATTCCGTTCCAGAATAGCCCGAATACACGAATTTGGGGAGGAAAGAATTCATTACTCAAAACGCCGCACAAAGTGATCCATGCGACAGTCGAACGGAAGGCGAAACAGACGCATTTTCCATCGCATTGTCGCTGAACTTTCGCAAAATAGATCTTTGGCGCGAAAAAAAAAAAGAAATTATAAAAAAAGAACATTTTCCTCCCTTTTTTCCAAAAGACCCTGAAAATGATGGACCTATAGTATCCCATCTAAAATACTCCTAAAATTGTCAGATGGTAAGATCTTCCCATTTTTTTAACAGTCCCTTTCTCGGCAGTAAGCCTTTCGTCTTTTACTTTTTTTCTATTTGGCGCCATTTTCATTGGAGTTGGCTGAAGAAAAGGAAAGAAAAGAGCAGAGAGTGGCGTCGATTGGGAAAAATACACACCTACCCTTACTCGGAAGAAAACTCAGGTGCGAATGGGTTGATTTATGGATATGATACACGGATATATACAAGAGAGTGCGTTAGCGTTTGATTTACGATGTGTGCCGCGACAAAAGATTCGAAGAAGTGCCTCTTGTAAGAAGAGGTTTCCGTTAGAGGTTTCTGGGTCAAATATTGATAGATCGGCGGAATCAATTCTCGTTCGCCAAGTTATGTGCGATGGCATATTCTGCGTTGAAAGTAAATACCGTTGGTAGACAATGAACTTTACGGTTTTGAAAGCTCTATATTTCATATATAAAATGGCCAAAGTTATGAATAGGCAGCTATTGAGAGCTTTATGAAAAATTAATGGTCCTTTTATGTGACTTCATACTCTTCTTAACTGAACCTTCTTCTCAATAAAGATGCACACAGAGAGAGAGAGAGAGAAAATATGGGCATGAGAGAGGAAGAAAGAGAAAGTGTGTACATGAGAGAGAGGGAGAGAGAGAGAGAAAGTGCGTGCATGATAGAGAGGGAGAGAGAGAAATATAGAAGAGAGAGAGAAAGAGAAATAGAGAAGAGAGAGATAAATAGAGAAGAGAGAGAGAGAGAAAGTGTGTGCATGCGAGAGAGAGAGAGAGAGAAAGAGAGAAGAGAGAGAGAAAGTGCGTGCATGATAGAGAGGGAGAGAGAGAAATA
>JAOUZG010001077.1:1925183-1942945 GCA_026289955.1 Argiope argentata | reverse complement strand
AGAGAGAGAGAAAGTGTGTGCATGCGAGAGAGAGAGAGAGAGGAAGAGAGAAGAGAGAGAGAGAGAAAGAGAGAAGAGAGAGAGAAAGTGTGTGCATGAGAGAGAAGGAGAGAGAGAGAGAAAGTGCGTGCATGCGAGAGAGAGAAAGTGTGTGCATGTGAGAGAGGGAGAGAGAGATAGAAAGAGGGGAGGGAGAGAAGAGTAAAACAATCGAATCTTTAGTTGGAAATGTGCACCATAATGAGTTATATTCATTTGATTTCATTGGATAAGCCACTTTTATTCAACGAAAAACGATTTTTTTGTAGTTTTTTTTTACAAAAAGAATGAATGTAGATCATGATCAGTTTAATAGAAATTTAAGTAGGAATAAAGCTGAAATGTTTTTTTAAAGTGATTTTTTTAATATTTTTAAAAACGAACGTATGATTTAATCACTTGAAAAGATAATACAAAAATGTTTGAAATTCATGTAGATTTAATTATGAACAAAAAACAAGCATTTGAAGAACCTAATAAGTTAAGAATAAATGTGTTCTTTTTAACATGATATCAAATATCAAAATGCATTAAAATATGCATTTAAGTCAAAATGGATTCAACTATTATTAATTACAATTAGAGAAATTTGCAGTACCTTTATTGAAGGCAATAAATCTTTAGTCGCTTTCTTATATTCTTTTACTTCTTTAAATAATACACCAAATTTTCCAGAAAAGAAATGAATTCAATAAAAAATTATCGAAAGGAATGCCTTTAAGAATTAATTTTTAATTTTTAAAATTAGAAAAATCAATGTTTTTCATTTGATTTTTATATATATTTTTTAAAATTTGATATTGCATAATACCCTAAAAATATACTAGAAGCTTATTGAAGCTAAACTTTTCAAGAGCATACAACTAAACACGAGCTAACTTTGAATCAAATTTTGAATTTAAATAATTATTTTATCAAAGCATGGATATCAAATTATAAACATGTTTTAATTAGAATCTTGTGTATTTTGTTGCGACTCCAATAAATTAGATTTTTTATTAAAACAATTTTATTTTATTTATTAAAACAATTTTGCTTAATTTCTTTATTAACTAAAGAAATTAAACATTTTGAGCAAATAAATAAAGAAAAGAGAGAGAGGTGGGGATAGAGACCGATAGAGGTCTCGTGATTGTTTTATGCCGGTTTAAATTGCTTAATTACTTTAATTAATTAAGATAATAATGACTTAAAATAATAATGCTCTCACATGATAACTTGAAAATTGCGACCATAAATTTCATTTTGTGGTTTTTTTTATATATATATATTTTCAGTTGTTAAAAATAGACAAATTATACTAACAAAACTTGTGTAAATTGTACCAAATAGAAAAACGAAAATTTACTGTCGATTATAATAATAATCCTTATTTGAAACAATAAACAATCGATGTATAGTAAAAATGGTAAGAAAAATCTTTAGAACGTTGATATTCATAATGAATTACGAAATTCGTAAATTTTAAACAACAAATAATATCTTTGAAAGGATCTACTGTTTATAATTGTGCATATAAATCAAAATGGGTCGACACTAAAGATAACTCTGAGCTCCAAATATCTTACACACTTAAAAGCGAAATGTATTCGAAGAACTTAATAAAAAACCTCCCTTCTTTCTAAAAGTTTCAACTTCAAAGACTTTCACAGAATGCAATTCAGCATTTATCATGATAGAAGTGCATCTATTCCTTTCGAACCCATTCTCAGGTAATTTTTTTCGAACATCAGGAGAGGAAAAATCGGAGTTGTTCTAACCCCCCTGAACCCTTCCCCATTCCCAAAAACTACTTAAGGCATTAGTCAATAAAAGACCCGAATCACGTGACCAAATGACGTCATTTATCAAAATGGAGAGCGACCGTTATCACGATGACGTGGAGCACCGTTCGTCCAATAAAATACTCTTTTTTTTTACTTTTTCGAATTCTCTGAGGAAAAGGTAATCACAAAGATTTGGAAGAATGGTAAAAGCCTTCGAAATATATTCTTAAATGGATGTTCTTTTTTATTCTATCTTCATTGGTTTTGTGTGATTGTTTCAGTGAAATGTATCATTATTAGAAAAAAGTGCATAAAAGGAAAGAGAATAAATTTTTGGGAGACCTCTGCATGTCCAAAAGTAATTGGTGAAATAGTAATGAATGTAATTGTAGGCAAATGATGTTCATAAGAATCAAGAGGTCTGCTTTGGTGTTTAATGAATATGTGACAAACATATCATTATCTTTGATAAAATGGAAAATTTTATTGAAAATGTTGAAGAACAAATAAAATAGATTAAAACTAAGTTTTATTCTTTTATATTTTAGAAACAGTTCATAAGTTTTAAGAGAGAAATAAAGTAAAAACAAAAAAATATGCATTCCAAAAAGAAAATGCCATAGAAGATGCCAGTGAAGAAAAAAATAAAAAGCTCATATTATTTAACTTAACACGTTAATTTTTTGACTTTTAAAATCCTTTAAATGAGTAAGATTTTAGCTTTTTTTTTATTTGCACCTACTTTTAAAAATATCTTAAGCTGACAAAAGTTTAAAAGACTATTTTTGATGAAAAAATATGTATTATAATGTGTGCTATAACAAAACTTAAAATGCTTTTTTACAGAAGTTTTGAAAACAACTTGATAAAATGATTAATTTGCTTAGAGCTCTTTTGCATAACAGTTAGATAAATTGAGTTAAAGTTTAAGAAAACGCAGAAACCTCCCCCCTTTTTATATCAATTCAATAATTACGAAATTCTATAATTATTTTAAAAACATTATTTTACTTAAATAAATATATATCCAAATAGCACAAAAATTTTGAAAAACTCTAAGCAACAGGAGGCCTTTAATTCTTCCTGTACATGAAAGCAACTTATTCTATATATGCTTTCTAAATTTGTGTATAGGAATTTTAACAAATATGGACTATTTAAAAAAATTCCGTCTTCTTTTTAATGTTTCAAATTGAAGACATTTACTGATTTCCACTCCACATTTATCTTAATATGAGTACATTTCTTCCAATGGAATCTATTCTTAGGGAATGCTTTTTTTTCCTATTAAAAAATCAGTGAAGGAAAAATCGGAGCTGTTCTACCCCCCAAACCCCTTCCAATTCCTTCCCAGTGCCCAAAAAACTACTTAAGGCATTAGTCAATAAAAGACCCGAATCACGTGACCAAATGACGTCATTTATCAAAATGGAGAGCGACCGTTATCGCGATGACGTGGAGCACCGTTCGACCAATAAAATAATCTTTTTTTACTTTTTCGAATTCCCTGAGGAAAAGGTAATCACAAAGATTTGGAAGAATGATAAAAGCCTTCGATATACATTCTTAAAGGGAAGGCTGCCATTTTTTTTTTTTTTTGTTCCTCGTCATTTGTTTTTGTGAGATTGTTACGGCGAAATGTATAATTATTGGGAAAGGTATATAAAAGGAAAGAAACGTTATTCGTCGGATAATTCGGCATGTCGAAAAGTAATTGATGAGATGGTAATGAATGTAATTGCAAAGAGATTATGTCAATCAGAACACGTTTAAGGCAGCAAAAGCGTTAATGGTCCGTTTCGGTGTTCAGTGGTAATGATAGATATAATATCAGTATGATAAAAACAGTTATTGGATAACAAAGATTAAGCATAATAATGAACAAATGAATCCAGTTTATTTAGACAACATTACACTGCAATTTGAATTCTGTTTTATAGTTATTATTTTTAAAAAACCATTTAAGGATGCATTTTCTTTAAAAAATTACTGTATTTTATTTGAATTTAAAACATTTACACGGTGCATAGTACGGTCTCAAGGCTTTTCAAACCAGGATTTTAAAAACCCGTTTTCAAACTAAGAAAACTGGTTTGAAGATTGTAATGTAAAAACAAATCTTTGTAATGGTATTGTAATGTCAAAACAAATTTTTGTCAATTTTTTAAAATTAAAAATTAATAATTTATCTGGAAAGATATTAATTAACTAAATTATTTCCAAATTCTTATGTGAACACAAATTCTAGTTAAGGGCAACTCCAAGAAACTTCTCATCAAAGTAATACTTTTTAAAAAGAAGCTATGGAAAAATCATATCATAAGTTTTTGAAGACCCTGAAGAAAACTTTGCAAATCCAAAGACATTAAAAGCTGAATTTTCATTATATGAGACAGCGAATAAAAGAACAAAAAAACTTAGATTTGTTATTTCGTGCTATGAAATCTATAAAACATAGCTCCGTAGCTATTGAGATAGTATTTCAGAACATGACTTTGCCATCATTCAGTGCATATTTTATGATTTTTTTAAAATCATATTTTCCTAGAAGAAATTAAAATTATTGCAAATATTGTACATATTATTTGAATTTTTTGTTTGAGTTTTCGTTATTTTGGGTAAGTAATATGAATGTCTTATTCTTGTCATTTTTTATTTTTTATTTTTTTATGTAATCCTTAATTTTTTTTTAATATTTTCACTTTGGTTTTGATATTGTTGACGCTTTTATATTTTATATAAATTAAACGAAATATTTTTTTCTTTTCCTTTTTTTTGGACAAAAAAATTGAAAGCTAACTAAAACTGTTTTTTTTTTTAATATTTAATTTGATAACCAGTTTTTTTAAAAAAATTTGGTTTTTATATAAACTCTAGACACACAATCTTTTTTCGGTCGACATCTATCACATTTTTGTACATGCTACATCTTTTCATTAAAGTGATTTTGAGTACTACTCTCTGGGTTAGTCAATAAAACCATAACTTTCATATTTTCATATCAAATAGAAAAACCATCTTCAATTTAAAATAAAGACTTTATATAGCCCATTCCGCCTTCATAAAAAAACCGCTTATATAAAAAAAAGATTTGTAATTTCAAAAAGTTGCTAACCGAGCTAATCGTTGCCACACATTTTATTAAAAATATCCATTCCCAATATAACCACTGTGATAAATTAGCTTTAAAAACAGTAAAAAAAATCAGTAAAGTCCTTGTTTATCACTTTTTACTTTTTTGTAAATCAATTTTACTAAGGATTTAACTTATTTATTTATGTGTTTTTAGTGTTTTGTCAAAAATTACTTCCCTTTGTCAGTGATACAGATTTCAGTTCGGAAATTTGATAATTTTCGTTAGAGTATTGTGTTACAATTAGTACAGTAAGTACTGCTTACAGTTTTAATAAGAAGTAAAATCCAATGCTAGATGATAGAAGATACGTACAATACTTCGTATTTGTGATGCTATCAGTTATATATTTTACTTTAATAATATGATAATGCGTATGCATTATTTGATTCCTTGAAATTTTTTCTATAATATTCCAAAACTATTCATCGCAAAATTTACTGTTTAAAAAGACAATTTTGTTTTATTATGACGCTTGAATACTTATTTCTAAATTTAGCGAAATATCTCAGAATTTTTACTGTAAGGTGATGAAAACAACAGATTGTTTGACATCATTTCATTTTCAATAGGGACTTTCTGCACACACAAAAATAAAGGGTTTTGCGCTTACGTATTGCAAAAAGAAATCAACCAGCACTTTTAAACATCGACCGGTATTAGCTAACAAACTAGCACGCGAAAGATTATTGAGACTCAAAAGTACAATTTGAATATAGAGTTTAATTATAATTTTCAGAAAAATCAGGACTTATTTTTTGAGTCTATTTTCTTGCAGCAAAACGAAAGAAGCGAACATTTTATTTAAAGACCAAAATGTAAGTTCACCTTTGGAAACCATACAATGGCAATGGCATAAACATTGCTGTCAAAGGCAATTGAAAATTCATTTTGAAGTGTTTTTTTTTAAATTATGATTTTAAAAAAAGTAATTCAATAAAATTAGATCTTTCTATCCTCTTTTCTCTAATATTTTTAGCTGAAAAAACAAAGTATGTCTTGTTACCATGGTAAATAACAAAAACAATTTTTGATAAACCATTTCGCATTGTAAAATTTCTTTTTTCTTTAAATTAACATTCCTAAGGATCTAATAATCGCTAATTTATTTCATTTAATCGAATATTAATAATTTAATTTGATCTTCGCTAAAATAATTTATTGACAAGAATGAAGAGTGCAGATACTTTCAGGAAAAAGATCGCAAAACTGCATCCTTGTCTCCTCATCGTTGATAGTTTCCAAGAAGATATAGTATTTTTTACAAAGATCTCGATGAAAATGTTTTTAGGATAGCGAATGAAAATCTTTTTAAGCTCGAAATGGGGAGGTGCGATCTGTCAGAATCACTAATAAGAGCCTTTAGGTCACACTTATTATTTTTTTTTAGCTCAATCGAATATATTGACTCGGTAGCTTCCTGTTTCATGACCTGCACTACGCATGCATTTTTCCTACAGGGTTCGCCATTTATTTTTCAAAATTTTTGCAGTCATTTCTTTATGCGATGTCTGTAATACCGCAGTCCCTTTTCAAGTTATGAAATTGTAAAAGGCTTAGCTGATGACTCTGAAATTTAGTCCTTGAAATATCAGCGATTCTTAATGGAAATAGAGAATATATTTCTGACAAACATGCAAAGGTAAGATTTATGATTTTATCAGTTATCAATGTTCTTTTTAATGTTCTTACTATGGGTTATAAGGTTTTCTAAAATTTGAAGACAATGTTTATTTTGAAATTTTTTAGGGGGGACATAGGGAATGTGTTATAAAATTAATTAGGTATTTTAATTTCTACATTAATCAGAAAAGACATGTGTTTGTTTTTAAATTTTTACTTCTCACTATCAGCATTAAGAAAAGATTAAGATCTACTAGATATTATTTTCTCTTATACATTGTACAGGAACAAAAGTAATTGCCAAAAAATTCGAACTCCAGATTTTCATGAATTTCCAAGTTTTAGATCTCTCTATATATTTTTTTAAAAAAACATATTTTTGAAAAATGGCCTTCTGTTACAGGGATAATCCAAAAACGCTTTGAACTAGACAGATGTGGTCACGATATCCTGTTTGGTAGGGCTTTGGATTCCCTTCTCTTGAGCTGCGAGCTCGAACCCGCCAACCGAAGATTCTCCATGTGTGTGTGCGCTCGTTAAATATACCTTAGACACAAAGTCCTTCATAACGAGATTAATACCACTGGGGTAACTGGGTCTGAGGTGATCGTTCTCTGTTCCAGATCTAAATTACGATCTGTCGATGAATGAATGAAATGCAAGAATGAAGGCCACCCCGTAAAAAGTGCTTGTGATGAATGTGAGGTTATGACAAAAGTGAGAGGTCAGACTTCTGCCCTCGGGTGTTCAGGAGTCCATACCCTTAGAAGTTACTGCACCCCTCCTGTAGTAAAAGAGGATCACGAGAGCAACAGCAGCTAGACGGAGGAAATTCACTGCTTGCGATTTTCACACCAAATTTGCAGATTTCTATCAAATTTTGAGTAAACTCTGTTCATTGGAAATCCATTCTGTCCAGTTGTTTGTAAATAAGTTTAAACGATATATGCAAAACAAAATCAAATAGATAAAATGTGGTACAGAGATTTAAAATCTATAGTAGGCCGGGATGTCGTGATTGGTAGATTGTTGGACTTGTACTTCTTAGATTACGGTTTCGAAGCTCACCGGCCAAAATATCCCCCGAGTGTATGGCGATTGGCGCTCGTTAAATGTGTTTGCGGTCGCAAAGTCCTCCACGTCGAGAGTAATACCACTGGGGGTTCTGGATCAGAGGTGATCGTTCGCTGTTCCAGGTCTAAATTACCATCTGAGATGAATGAATGAATTAGCATGAATGAAGTCCGCCCCCCAAAAAGGGTTGTGACGTGTGTGTAGCCAAGTCGTACTCTTGGCCCTAGATGGCGCTACTTGTAAAACAAAGAGACGCATTTCTTGGGCTTAAAATCTGCTGACCGTATCAGCGCAGCTTGTCCATGGCAAGTGCCAAAAGTAACAACAACAAAATCTATAGTTTTCACATCTATCGAACTGTGAGCCAAAGCCAACAAGGGATTGTCAACCTGTCGATTTCTACTTTCAAAAATACATAGCTTCTGCTATTCAAAAATGGAATATATCAAATTTGGTACGTAATTTTGTCACTACACAAACAATTTTGTTTGAATTTTTATTCCAATCGGTTGATAAAACACAAATTGAATTTTTGGATGCTATTTAAAGCATGCCAAGGGTTAATCGCCAAATAATTTGTCACTAATGTTACAATAGATTGACAAAAAATGATAACTTAAAGCCAAAAGTTAATATTTCGTAATTGTTTTGTCAATGACATGTAAGGATTCTCTGACATGACAAATTTGATAGAGAGTATACGAGAGAGTTTTGGGGAGGACGCTGCCACTAGTTTTATTGAAGTTTCAAATATTATTTAAGTAAAGAAAATTAAATCTTATCAGCTTAACTATAAAATTGCTCAATTCATTAATATACAATATTTTGCATTATTTATGTAATCAATGCATAATGAAATGAAATTAATTCTAAATGATAATACTCTATGAAATTACTTCAAATCTCTCTAAGTACGGTTGCTCTTATTCGAGTAAATTACATCACATTATTCACTAATAGAATAATTTCGGAGTTAATCTCCAGGGACATTTAGATTTCTTTGTTGCTCTTTGAATAACAATGCGTTCATTATTAGTAGTGCATGTTTCTAAAAACGTGGCAATTATTTTTATTCAAAACCTGGTGATTTTTTACAGATGTAATTACTAAAGCTTTTAAATAAAATTGTGCAGATTTATTCAAAATAAAATATTCCATTAATTTCAATCCCCTAATTTACCATTTGTGCTCGGCAAGATAATAATTTTCACATTCGATTACCACCAACAATAGAACGGTTTCGAATGTTCTGTGAGGTTTATCTCAAAGGAATTCGCATTTCAACAGAATAATATCTACCGCCATTATCAGAAATAATTCTTTATTGCCAATTTTATGTAACAGAATAATAATGGTGCTTTAACAAAATAAGAATCCGATATTCCAGTTCCAAAAATCGTTTGGCTTTGAATGAAACCCATTTCCATTTTTATACCAAGAACACTGTGATTTCTAAGTTCCATTTTCATTTCTATTTATTAACACAAGTCGAGTTATTACAATGAAATAATTCTATGGGGAATTCTTTGCTTTCTGGTGATTTCAAGCGATCGTTGCAGATATATCTTCAATTCAATTTAAACCATTTACGTATAGTTAGAACAATTCTTGTATAGTTAAGAAATGTACGCATTATATAGTTTATATATTTCATATATTTTATATTTTCTAGTCAAATCATCGCATAGAGACATGAAATATTATTATAAAAAGAAATTAATATAATAAATGCAATATTTGAAATTGTTATAATAGTAAAAATTCTTTCTTATTGTAATTTAAATACAATATAGAATGTATAAAAAATTTAATATGCCAAAGAAAGGAAAATGCATTGTATTAAGGTGCACATTTTCATTGAACCTCTTAATTTTAATAGATAATCTAATGAGGGAAATGTAATAATAAGAAATAATGGATACCGCTGTAATATTCCAAGCATATATTCTCAATTTTTTAATTATATTGTCATCGAACTGTCTACATTAAGTTTGCAATGTCAATGGTTTCGCTGTAGTGGGGTATTGTGACCCAGTCATGAGATCTCACTAACAAATAACATCATTTATTAGAACAAAATCCCAGATACGCAACGAACAACAACATACCCAGTCAAGACGTAAAAAAGAATAAATAGCAGCTCTCTAACAAACAACAGAACACAAGTAGTTATTGGTAGAAAACAGCCACAACGACACATAAGGCAGCCAGATAGAGCTCTGCAGGAAGAGAGAATCCACCTAACTATTCTCTATCCTCACGTCTGCCATTCTCCATGTCTCCTCGCTTTATCGTATCCAACAGCTCACTGACTACTATATGTCTGCCTTTGGCAAACGCGACCAGATGCTGCCTCAATACTTGTCACAAAGACTTGACAAACATCTTATTTCTCAAGGGCTGGATCTCTGTTCAATATTTGTTCTTCCAAGGACTGATCCTACTAATTCGCAACTACCGTTACGGCGGACTCCCGCTTGGGCAGATGTCTTATTGTAGCTCCTGGAACAAGCTATAGTTCTCGAACAGTCAATGACGATTCCAGTATCATCCATTTTGTAGCCAAAGTCACGAAATTTGTCGCCAAATAATGATCAAGTTTGTCACTGATTCATGGACATCCGATCTGTGTCTAATAAAACCTATCTTAGAACTGTTTTTCCTTTGAAGAAATTACTTCCTGGGGATGAGAAACGAGTCTGTAGCAAAAATTTGATATTTGAATACTATTAGCGACATGCCAGAGGTTATTAGCTAAAATAAAATGCTAAATTCCTATCAAATCTTAAGATTTATTAACTATTGTAACAACGCCATGCAGGTCGTTTCCCAATATCCACATTTTTTCCGGAAGGGTTATGATAGATTCAGGAATTTACCTCCAGCTGGATTATTATAGGACAATGCACTTGAATTAGTAAACGACATAATTCTGTAGTTGAATCAGTAATTGAACGACATAATTCTGTAATTGAATCAGTAAACGACATAATTCTGTAGTTGAATCAGTAATTGAACGACATAATTCTGTAATTGAATCAGTAAACGACATAATTCTAACTAATTACAAATGCTATGAAAATATATAGTGGTTGTGAGAAACACTAAAATGTTAAATAGTTTAAACTCTAATCTTTGGAAATTTTTATGACGATATTTTTTTTTCAGCAAGAAAATAATTTGGTTGATTGAAGTTGAATCCTTTGCCATTTCAGATCAAATTCTTTGTAGAGAGAATAAGGAAATCGATAGCTCAAGGAAAAAAAAAAAAACTAAAAAAGAATTTCTAAAATAGTATGAGTTAATGTCTATCGGAATTCGAAATTTAACAATATTTTGCTGACAGGTTGATAACATTAACCCCTTAACCGGTTTATTTTCCTTACTATCTAATAAGATACCACCTTCTATTTTGGGAATATTTTCTTATTTTTATTCAAATGCAAATCCATATAATACTTGGCTTATCTACGTATTCCAAGTCGTTTTACTATTGAATCATAATTGTTATGAATGGTTTATTTTTTGTTTACAAATATCAAAATTCGATAAATCGATGCACGTACGGCGTACGGGCAAACCGGTTAAGGGGTTAAAATCAAACCGAGAAATTTAGTAAAATTTTTCTCACATAAAAGTGCCAATGAACCAGTTTTGCTGTAAAATTCATTTAGTGAAAAGTAAATGAATATTTAAAATATTAATAGCACAGCGGTTATGAAAACGTCAATATAATTCTTTTGTGCCCAACACTGAAATTTTAAGATTACAAAAGTGAATAAAAAATAGAAATAACTACATCTATTTATCACGAATCAAAATTCTGGTTATCAATGCACTTAAAGTTATCAGTCTTATTTATCATGGAGAAAATTCTGATTGTTATGCACATACTTTAGCTTATGATTAACCCTAAGCTCCAGCAAGACAATTAACCAAAAATTCCTATTTTTGCTATTCTGCAGAGGATTATAATGGTTTCAGTTATATTCTGCTATCCAAATTCAAGCCGAAGAGCGTTTGGGGATTGTACGATGGAAATAGGTCTTGGAGGGGGGGATCGGAAATTAGTGTAAGATGCATGGCAGGCAATCAAATAAAAAAGAGACATAAAAATTATTGGTGGCAACTCGAGCAAAGTGCCTGTTAGGATTTATGAGTCCGAAGGGAGCCTATTCATCACGAAACTGAAAATCAATATTCATCTGAGGATTTTTTTTAAATTCTATACCAGAAAGTGCTTGTCTTTAATTCTGGGTAGTTTTGCAAACGATGCATAGATTAGAAAAAGGGCTTAAGGGTGTAAGTATTTATAATTCTGAGGTTTATATAAATAGGTCATATTTATTTAGTTACATTAAAGTCCTGTTTTAAAGAAACACTTATACTATTTTGAACAGCAGTCAGATGCCGAGGATGACACCTGAGGAACTCAACGATATTATGAAAATTGGTTACATAGCGGCTAATGACGTGTATGGAGTTTTTTTTCTTGTATTTTTAGTATATGGAGTCCCAAAATACTTCCCTCTGAGGTGCAACAATAAAAGTTCTGACAAAAAATGTAATTAAAAATCAGAATGACTAGTGGGAATTTTGTATCTTTAACTTATATTTTGATTTCAACTCACCTTCTTCAGCTTCGCATATGAGATGCAGATTATCTCCTTCGTTGTAAGGACCAATCAGGCTCTCCAATATCTCCCCGTTTTGATCCGTGATGATCGGCTTTTTAGGAGGCACTGCAAAGGAAATGGACCATTATTTTCGATATTCTTGCATGAACTTCTCTAACATTTTATATATAATTTAATATTTGATACAATAATAGTAATATGAAATACTAATAACAAATCCACTATTAATAATTACTTATTTAATCATCAGTCAAGTGCGCTGATCCACACAAAAGAGCATTTCAGCGACCAACGACTAAAAACGACCTTTACATTATTCATATTTATTCTTTCAAAAAATACTCGTGTGAATAAAAACTGTATTAGTAAAGGATGCATAAAAATGTATTTTTCCGTTAGCCCGACGCTAGCGAAAAATCGCCCAATAATTAAAAAAAAATTTGGCAATTTTTCTCTGTCGCCAGCTAAAGGAAAAGTGCCCATAAAAGTTTATGTATTAAATTCTCGGTGATTTTATAAATATATTAATCTTTATTAGAATATATATAATTTAATGAACAATCTACTATCAATAGTTATTTTTTTAATCATCAGTCATGTGCGCTAATCCACACAAAAGAGCATTTCAGCGACCAACGACGAAAAACGAAATTTGCATAATTTATATTTATTCTTTCATAAAATACTCATGCAAATACTAAATGTATTAGTAATATATAGATAAAAATTTATATATTCTTTTCTAAGAAATTTTATAAATGTATTAATTTATATATATATAATATACTTTGAAATTATATTAATCTGAAAATAATTGGAATTTATTGGTTGCATAAAAATAGATTTTAAATGATTTTATCTTTCATAGACTCAGAAGAAAAATTTTAATATAAATATAATAATATTTAACAGAGAGATTATTTTAAGTGCAATTATGTTTGTGAGGTGTACAAACTGTGATATATGTGTGTTTATAATAAGTATTATCTACTCAAGAGATAAATAAACGTTAATTTTAGTGGATCAAATTCTTCCTAGTTGTCCGTTTTGCACTATGTTTACATCTGGAGTGTCGTAAATCTCATCAATCAATTTATAGGTAATATCTGACCTTTATAAACATAAACGTTAATTGTTACAAATTTGTTTTCATTATTAATGTTTTTAACCCGTTAATTGAGTCAAACGTTTTCAAAAATGTGTATCTAAATTATTATTATTATTTGTAATCACTCTAATCTGCCCTAGTTACTCTAAATTACTTAATTTGTGTGACGAATAAACTCAATATAACGCAAGATGTTTTAATTTTTCCATGACGATTATTCTCATCAAAAACAGTTAAATGGTTAAGAGTAATTTAAGAAATAATTTTAGGCGAATTTTATCGTCATTTTGCTATCGTATTCTCTTATGCTCTTGAATCGTTGAATTTATGTTTGTGTATAAAATATATATTTATACAATAATATCAAAATATACATTTTAATACATATTTGATTTCCCAGTGTATTAAAGAAAAAAAAATCGGCTCTTCTTTCAAAAGTATATTTGTATATTTTCGTCACAAAAATGTTTTGAATTTTTTCAGAATGCAAGATTTTATTTAAAATGGAATGTTTCAGTACTAACCTGAAAAAGAGACAAAAATTCTTCATTCAAATCTGTAGAAGTCGTGCATCTCAAAAATATTTGAATAATTTAGAATGAATATGTTACTTGAAAATCATGATTCTCTACCTTCTCGCAAAAACGGAAACATAGTTTCTATCAACAAAGCAGGAGTCCCTTTTTTGTTCTTTCATACTTCAATTCATGCCCTTTTATATTTCAAAAGCTTAATTTTATGATTCACTTTAGTGACAAATATGAAAGTTGGTTATCGTCATAATATTTAAGCCTTCAAAAATAATAACACTTTTGTTAATAATCAAATGTTTATTTATTTATTTTATCATCAATTTTTTTAAATTAAAAAAGTAATCTGAGCTATATGTTTTACTAAAATCATCATTTTGATAGCTATTAATGTTTACAAAGAGTTATTAAACATTTGATATAGCTTTAATAGCAATGACATTAAAATAACTAACTAGAGGAAATAATTTCCCATTGACTTCTCAAATATAGTCAAAACATTAATTTTTTTAATTAAATTTTTGACTGCCAATTTTTTAAAATGTTTTTATTTGCAATCGAGTAGAAAATGAGAATAATATCTTCTGTAATTTATGCGATTTTTCAATATATATTTACCCTCTTCCTCCGTGGGCTAAGATATGATAGCTAAATACACCCCCCCCCCAAATAAACAGCAACTTTTATTAAGAACTATTTACGCTTAATTTTAAAGGTTAATGGGATGTATACGTCCCGTTAGTAGTCAAAGACATTATGCACATTTTGGTGTATTAATATTAATTCTAAAATTTGACTGGAATTTAAAATTTTGGCGTTTAATCGAGAACTATATGTGGTTAATTTTATGTTAGAATTACCATTACCACATATATCAGGCCGGAAGAAGAATGATGGACTGGAAAACCTTTGATGGATTGTATTAAAAATATAATAGATCTAAATGTTTCGTGAAAAAATAGGATGCAAAATGCTATCTTTGTCTTTTATAATTTTAATTATCTTGTTGATATAAAAGGACAAACAGCTAGAGTTTTATTTGATTGATTTTCAGACCAAAAATAAGACATGTAGCGTGAATGCACAAAGAACAAAAATTCCATTATTTGCAGAAATATATAATTTTGGTATAGATGCCAAATATATAATTCTTGAAGTCTACTTGGCTTCAATTTCGTGAAATGTGTAGTTTTATCCAAATACTGGTGTTAAATATTACAGTCATTGCAATAAGTTATGTTTTCTTTACATCATTTACAAGTAAGTTGAAAATTATTTTCATATATCACATTTATACAAACAATTATCTTAATATCTTTAAAATTTGATATTTAATTTAATAATGATACTTGATTTTGCTTTAACCAATGTTTGTTTATTATTAAGGAGATACCATGGTATTCTTTTTCAAAATTTTAATCGATTTATAAAATGTGTTCTGTATTAAGACATACATCAGTGATTCATCAAGCCTATCATCCTAACCCTAAAGGAATTTGACTGCTAAAACTTGATGGCCAATTTATTGAATATCTTATTGTTTTCCAATACTAAATATCTTTCTACCTCTCTATAAGGAAAATATCATTCATATTATAAATCACAAAAAGTAAATTGAAATTTTTAAATTGCTGTTTTATTGCCGATCCTCTCATTATATTATCTAAGGGTAACTGAAAATAACATTTGCGCAACCTGCAATTTGTTTTATCTAACAAACCATCCATAATGCCGCAACAAAAGAGCGTTCGAGAAATAATAAAATCTTCCAGCAGTATTTCACCGGATGACGAAAAGACTTAACTAAAGCACAACATTAAAAGGAAGAAAAAAAGTGGGGGCAATTTTTGAATCCATTTATCTCCATTCACAAAAGGCTTGCGAATATGCTAAGTTTCTCCTCCTCCCCCCTTTCGAACGCAGCTTCTACGCACAATCCTTTATCAGGCAAGAAAAGATTGTTTGTAAACCTCTCGCGCCCGGATAATGCCAAAATAGATAACACATCATCAAAAGTAGAGCGGGCACTTGACAAGAGGACCTAATCCCGTAAACAATAAGTCTCCGCCACCGGGGGCGCTGCTATCGAAATTCGTTGCGTGTAAAACATTATGTGAATCCTCCCAGTTGTGCTGCCAATTCTATCCAGTAATCTCTTGACAAATAACATGGTATCTATTCAGATAAGGGGTAATGCCTTGGCTTCAAATTGCTGCGCGCCCCCAGTTCCCGTGGATCTGATTTGATTTGTACGCCAATGGAAAGTTCGCCAAATATTTGTTTGCTTAATGTTCTAGTTAACATGAATGGGAGCTGCTATTGTGTCTATTTCCTTTCGGGGAAGTGCTTTTCCGAAAGATGGGGGGATTTTCTATTTTCACTTAAGAGAAGAGGATTTAGATTTTTATCCTGTTGTTCTTTTATCGTTTTCTTATTTATTTTCGTTCTTATTTTTCTCAATAAATACAGGGATGGTCTTGATGGTTTTCTTACATACAAGCAGGAAGTGCCCTGAATTGTTGCGATTACTGTTAGACAGAATAAACAAAAAATACGAGCAAACGTTGTTTTTATCTAAAAATAGTAGAGTGCCTTAAAAACACACATGTTTTCGTCGGGATAATATGTTTTCTTTAAACGAACAATAAAAGCACTTGAAACGAATACTAAGCGGGGACGATAAGCTTATCATCTGCGCATGTGAAACCGTTTTGGAAAATAAAATTTATTTTATTAAAACTGTTGAAAAACAATCAACTGATGCCATAATTTTTTTTACATTTTTTAAATACTTTTCAAAGTTTTCTTTCACTGATTTCATTTTCAGTTTAATTAAATTGAGTATTATCCTATTAATGCTAATAAGAATCAATAAAGCTGTTACGTTCACATAACTCTCACATTTCTAATATCATTTTAGATCAAGTACTTCAAAATACTGGAATTTCTTTTTTTTTTAGAGATATGAAAATTTCCCCCTCCCCCCCCCCTTCAAACGAAAAATTCGGTTGAACGAATTCAGTCTCTATACTAAAGGACTTCAAAAGCATTATTCTCTCAGCTGGTAATTATTAGGCAAATGTCAGCTCGTGTATCGTTTCAATTTTTTTAGACCCCCCCATTCTTCTCAAACGTATTTGGGAGAGCCTCTCAAACTAACAAAGCAACAAACACGGGTATTCAGTCATACTTATTAATAGGGCAATAAATGTGGAAGTGTGTGATATTAATTTTACTTATGCGGTGCCCGTAACTTCGTTAAACGGATATTTGGAGCCTATTCTTATTGATAAATTTAAGAGTAGCACCTGACTTGATTCTATATAAGATTAGAACATGTTAATGAATCAGTTATCCAAATTCCCTACTTAATTAGAACATTTTAGATGTTACAATTGATATGTCACCATAAATATTAGCATACCTCAAAAAGAAAAAAAATTAAACTTTTAAACATGCTTTTAAAATAAGTTTTTATAAAATTTCACATTAATTCTGCTACTTAGTCGATTCCAATGTTTTTCTCTGTTTTTGTGTGCAGTTACAATTTGGAATTAAAATTCATTTTAATTAAAATTTTAATTATGACATTCAACTAATGCCTAAAACATCTTATTTTGGTCGAGATCAACTTTTCATTTCTAGTATTATATGTATTTTTATTAAGATTCTTAGTTTCACTTTCATTCACTTCGAGAAAAAGCAGATGCGGAATATAAAAGATACTAAATTTTTAAATTTATAATTACTCATAGTATTTATCTTTTGGGGGAAAAGAAAAGAAAATTCAGCATCATTTTAGCTCCATATATATATATATATATATATATATATATATATATATATATATAT